>CALNHX010002902.1:0-164363 GCA_940337035.1 Agriotes lineatus | reverse complement strand
GGTGGAGTCGCTTGGCAGAATGAGGGCTGCAGTGCAAACGGAGTTGTTGGGATGAAAGTTCAGGAACTCCCCAGTAATCAGGAACAGCTCTGGTGAAACGTGACGTGTTGCGAAAGGAGGGGCAAACAAGGGTGGGCCGGAACCCCTCAACGGTTGTGGAAGAAATGACAGCAGACAATACGACAATATCGCGCGGCGAGCGCCCCTCTAATTACTGTACACACCCGGCGTTGGTACACAAATATGCATTAAGCAATGGTTTTCCCCACTTAACAGGGAAAAGTTAGTTAAGGGCTTAAAGATGTCGTCTCTAATCGAATGTGCAAGTAATGCAAGTATCTTCCCCTGGGAAGCAAGCTATAGGAGACGAATCTGCCATTCGTATCAACGCCGAGTAAATTACTTTACTTCAAGCGCCCGCCGCGCGCACTTTTAAAACCCACAGAAAAAATGATCGCCTCAAAGGTTCGAGCTTGACTGACTTAAGAATTCCAACTCCGCTTAACAATCACAGAGTTGATCCCCTCGATGCTGTGCAATCGACTCTCTTTCTCCAACGCGGACGGGCATGTTTCCTCTCAGGATTAAACCATTCCTTACCGCGTTGTGAAATAAAAGGAAATTTTACTACGTAAGCTTAATTGAGAAAAAAGGGGCCTTGAATCTTGGACAAAGAATTTTGTGTTTATAGCGAGTCCCAGAGTATCGGGTTGCTACGAAAAGTCCCCGGATTGATTTATCGATGAACCGAAATAGCATTTGAAATCTCATTTCTTTATCGCGTAGGACAAAGGGAGCTTGAATTTAACATACGGTGGGTGCATAAGAATTCCGAGAATTTTGTATTGAAGGCGCCTGGGTGCCGGAATGAACAACACCATTAGCGTGCGAAGCGGAAATATTTATAAAGAAATATTCCATTGGGTGTGATTGTTTTTGATTTGGGTTCAACCGGACTTTAGATATAACTGGGAACCCCAAGGTTACAAAACGAACCAAACAATTTGAACGTGGCACAGAAGTGCTTACAGAGAATTTCCGTCAAGTGTTTGCATCTTGAAATGTGGCCTAAATAAATCGGTAGCAGCGTCTATAAATACAGGGCCGGCTATCGAAATTTTTAGATTAAAATTGAATTTTATGTAAAACGTGTTCAACTAATTTTCTGATGACAACCCATAGTTGGACTAGTCGCATGAATCGCTTAGTGACGTCGAATCATCTAACAGATTATAAACAAAAGATGCAGTAGACGGCTTTGAAAACAAATGTAACTAAGTATTTTGTTTATTATCTGTCAAAAGACCTCTAAATATCAGAGCAGATATGTGGATACAGCAAGATGGACCACCTCCACATTTTGGCAGGTCGTTAACTGCATTTCTAAATTAAAACTTTGAAAAACGTTGGATAAGGCCGCCAGGGTCCTGTTATTTGGCCCAGGTCACCGGATCTAATGCCATTGGATCTCTGAGGCCGTATGAAGTCCTTGGTGTATGCGGTAAAGTCAAATACTAGCGATGAATTGCTGGTTTGAATAATTGATGCTTCCAATATCATTAAAAACGATCTCGACTGTATTATAAGGTCTGTCATCACGATTTCACAAAGGGCACGAATGTGCATAGCTAATCGAGGAGGTCATTTTGAAGATTTGGGATAGAAACTGCCACATAACTATAGCATTCTATTTTATGAACCGTTAATTGATCATTACCAATAAAGTTTTAATTCTTTAGCTTTATTTTTTGAATAAAAAAATGCCAATAACTTTGTAGCGATTAATTTTAGGCTACCTATATGTTTTTTTGCAAGTTTTCGACTTAAAAGGAGGCCAGGAACACATACTGAAGCTGTGTACATCCTATTGTGGGACATCCTGTATAGCAATTTTAAAGTAGTGGCCATAATTTAACATGGCAAAAGCTAGTAAACAATAGTTGTTTATGTCCAAAATTTTCTATCACGATTTGTGGGAAAAAAAGTGGTACCAAATTTTAGGCAAATTATAGTAGCAAATCTTTAGGTTCAGAGTTCTCAAAAACTGCTGCTTTCAGCGATTCCAAACAAGAGTACCTTTTGCACGTAAAAAAGTCTTAAGCTTTTCAAATACCTAACCAAAATTTATAAAAATTTTGACTGTAAAAAGTTATGATAGAAAACATTCCTCCACTCTTAAACATAAACTACTTCTTTTGAACCTTAAACCACCTTTTTTCACTGTCATCTAATTCTGAATAAAAAATCACGTAAATATACCAAGTTACACGTTTACTTTATTTGTACTATTTTAATTAAATCAAATTCTACGTTTTTATTACCCTTCTCAAGGCTATAACTCTGTTACAACGCGTTTCCGGACCTATGTTTATATGAAATTTTTTTCATGAAATTAAATCAACTTTCCATTGCCAAAGTTTATAAGGAGGTTAGTGAATTGCCCTGTATACTTTCATTATTGTTAGAGCTACAGAAAAAGTGTATAGGGAAAATTTGTAGTAAATAAGTAGGTATGACAAACCTAGTATTCACATTTAGATTATTTTGTTTTGATTCTGAAAATTGTAAATTTTTGAAAACGCTGTGGAATATTAATTATCAATTTGATGTGTGTACAGCATATATATAATACACATATATTGCTAGTAGGGCCTGGAAACGTCAGAAAACATTACGGCGCCGACATAGTCTCACTTAGAGTATAACGCGTCTCGTGCGCATGCGTGAGAATTCGAACTCCGCCTTTAGAGGCGAATTTTAAACTTGACCACTTCCCCATTGGCCGGACGACGCCGCCGCGCTTGCACACAGCTCACCATTATACATTGAAGAGTTGGTTGTCTGTCTCACTTCCTTGGTAAGTTTCCCACTCATAGCCGCTAGCAATATAGTAAGTATTAGATATATGGTGTACAGGGTGGGCAAATTTCGATGTTTTCATAAGGAATCTCGATAACTGCAGGAGATATGGAAACTTTAACCTTCCATCCTCAATCTCTTTTTTCGAGAAAAGCGCTCAATGGTGAAAATCAAAATAAGCTGTTGTCTTTTGTTTTCGAATTATAAACAAAAGTTTGATTTTTCGATTTTTCGTTTTGTGGCTATATCTCGCTTATTTTTGAAAATAGAGAAAAGTAATTTCTATGTTCATTAGACCCTTTTTTGATAAGAATGTAGCGTAGATAGCTTTTCAAAAAACAATTTCGAATTTCGAGTTATACTATAAAGTTGTATTTTTTTATATAGAACTTATAGTTGGCTATAGTATCAAGGTTTATTGACATCGTTGCAATTTTAATGTTAAAATGCCGAAAATTATACGGAAATAGGCAAAAATTGGAATTAAAATTGCTTTCGAGCACTATAAAATAGGCCGAGGCAATTTAGAAACTGATAATACAGGGTGACCCACAAAGAATGGTACACCATCTAGTCATTGATTTCTTAGGTTATAATAAATTGATTAAACCTAATATACCTTGGTACAAAGTCCCTCCAGTAAGGCGTTATAGGGCCTTGAAGTTCATTGTTTTATTTTTTCTTTTTATGTTAATTTCGACAAATGTAAAGATATTGATTTCAATTTTGGCATACATGCGCACTATTATGTACTGTACTGGTAAAAAAAATTATAAACTAGACTTTGCTGTAAGAGGCGCTTTACTTATATCTTAAAACTCTTTTTAGCACTAACCTGGGTACCTATAACATTTATTTAAATTTTAAGTTATTATACAAAAGAAAATTGAAATAAAAATTGTTACATAACTTATAAATGTAAAGATATCGATTTCAATTTTGGTTTAGATGCTTATTATGTACTGCACTAATGATAAAATTTTCATAAACTAGACTTCACTGTAAGAGGAAGTTTACCTATCTTTGAAAACTTTTTTTTAGCTCTTTGTTATCTGTAGCATATTTTAAATTTTAGGTTATTACCAAAAGGAATCTGCATATATACTATTACCCATTATATTTCCCTATGTTCGCACCCTAAGTGAAACACTTGGTAGGTCTATACCGAGTGTCCACTTTCAAACTGGAACATAGGGATTTAGCATTGTATTTAACAGTTTCATGAATTCCTACTCGCCAATTCTGCCTACAGAAAATGTTTTGGGATCAATGGAAAAAGAAAATTATTGGGCATCTAATGGTATCAAAAATGTAATTATTTTTATTTTATCCTATTATGTTATTATGACAATAACTCCTTAGCAACAAGTTGCGTTAAGATGCATTTAACAGCACTAGTGTTGTTAAGAAAAATAACATAACGATACTTTATTAGCATTTAATCACATGTTGGCAGCACTGAAGTGTATTGTCAGTCTATGTCAAATTCGATGTTAGGAGGTCAGGTTTTGTTTGTTATTTGACACAAACTGGCGCAAAACCTAACCTGAAAATCTCAAATTTAACATAACCTGACAGTGCTACCAACAATACAGTATTAAGTTTTTATCTTACTAGTGATACCACCACTCGCTGCTGTAAGTGTCATTAATAACCATTTTGCCTATTTTTCTTAAAAGATTAGTGTTTTAGGATAAAATAAACCGTGTTACGATATACGTAACGTTATCTGCTTTCTACATTACTCGAGAATTTTAAAGAACTCGCTCCTAACGTCGCTCGTTCATTCAAACTATTCTCTCGTAATGTAAAAAGCTTGATGACGTTACTTGTATCGTAAATTACTATTGTCAATTTTCATTGAATAACATTAATCAAAGGTTTTCATGTTTTTTAAATATGAGTTGCCTTGACTTGAAAACAGTTGATAGCTATACTAAAATTAATTTGTTATTTGATGATATTCAGAGTTAGTTCAGTAGTTTTTACTTTATAAAATCAACAATTACTCGAACGAAGAAGGAGTTTTTATGAAAATAACTTTATTAGCATTATTGCTATACATAAACGATTTCACAATTAATAAACAATAATTCTAATGTTATTCAATGAAAATTGACAAAAATAATTACATTTTTGATACCGTTAGATGCCCAATAATTTTCTTTTTCCATTGATCCCAAAACATTTTCTGTAGGTAGAATTGGCGAGTAGGAATCCATAAAACTGTTAAAAAGAATGTTAAATCCCTATGTTCCAGTTTGAAAGTGGACACCCGGTATAGATCTTCGACTCTAAATAGGTGCTCGAATTCATTCTTTAAATATTACCTATACGTTTTGGGACACCCTGTATAGAAGGATCCACAAATGATTTATACTAATTGCAAATGTCTTCCTGTAGCAGCGTGCTGCACAGCATTGCAACAGTTCATCAGATGAGAACCGCTCATCAGGGCATGCGAGTATGTCAGATACAGGAAACAGCTCGCCCAGAGGGGTTGGCTCTTCAGTTAGTGACCGCTTAACGGCAGGTGTTATTCAGAAATCTGCTCGTACTAGGACCACTTCACAGCACACGCGATCTCGTCATAGAGCTACACCTGCTAGGGTAGAAAATAACCGAATATTCTGCTAATCAATGTAATAATTAGTTATAATTTTAGCTGCAAGTACCATGGACGGGTGGAGGTGGATTGGAGGATATAAAGTTGGCTTTACAACAACTCACCATGAGGTCGCACACATCAACCAGCACATATTCAAGTGTAAGTGCAGGATCCGAAAGTTCAGAGCCTGCAATCCGTCGTTTGATTCGCCATTCATCCTTAGAAACCATCAATACGAACATAACAAGTGCTGATGAATTTGTTTGGGTTGATTCACATAATCGGTGAGGATTTTAAACTACTAGTTTCGGAATCTGTTGAAAATGTATTTGTTTATAATTGAACTGGAAATAACGGAAAGTGAGAACATTCCATTATAAAAGATAGGGGTGCTTAAAACTTGCAACTACGGCATTGTTAATTTTTTGTGGCAACAACAATTTATTGGTTTTTCATTCACTATTCTGAATAATAATCAATTTATTATCGCCCGTAAACAGTTTATTTTGTCAACAGAAACAAGTTTATTCCCATTGTTATAAACATAAATGATGATATCATGTGTAAACTCGGTTTCACATTTAAACAATAGTGAAACTCGTGTATTTATCTGTATTTTGTTGTTTATTTTTTTCTTAGCGATCTCAACCAATGAGAAGGCTGGATTTTGTTAAGTTATCTTGTATAATTTCGATTATACAAAATCGATTTTACTCGAGTTACTTTACTGCGATGCAATACATTACTTTTGTCAACTTGATGTTGTTTTCATGGAGATGACCTTCAGCTAGGTTAATACAAATAAATAGAGCTGCCAATAAAATATTTATTTGTTTCTAATATTGAAATTTACTCAAAAAATAATCAAATTAAATACAATGCGTACTAGGTTATACGTCTCAAACTACCTGCACAATAACAAATCATGTCAGTTTGACAAAATAATTCTCCCGCTGCGTGGTTGGACTATTTAACCTGTCAAACTGACACTCAATAATATAAATATTATTGTGCAACAAGTTATCGATATATAACCCGATAATATCAAAGTATTAATACTGATAATCTCTGAAACCTTTTTGTGACATTTGACTATTAGGCCCTGAACACACGGGATTCCGTTTCCCAGATTCGGTATGCGGGATACAGAATCTGAGTCTGTTCAGACACGGCGACTGAATCTCAGACGCGGGCTTTCAGTCACTTGCAGTGCCGTGCTGTTATGGACCAAGCATTGCTGTTCTTTGTTTCTGTCGAATTAGTCTAGAAGTGCTGCATTTAAAGTCAGGGATTGGGCTCTACAAAGCTAATAAATTTTTCATTGTCAAATAATGTACGCTCTATGATCGTTGTATAGTAAGGAACGCCTTGCTTATTCGATTTAAATAGAAGTTGCAGAAAATTTGCTACGCCTATGATATGATATCATATGTTCTGGCTGGCAAAAGTAGGCGTGTCCAGGCCGTGGTACACGTGGACTCATATCCTCTATATGCTCCAATGGTAAATCGGTATCCGAGATACAGAATTTGTAGCCGGCGGCCGAAATGGAGAGATAAGGAAAATCGGCCGCCGGCGACACATTCTGTATCTCGGATACCGATTTACCATTGGAGCATATAGAGGATATGAGTCCACGTGTACCACGGCCTGGACTCGCCTACTTTTGCCAGCCAGAACATATGATATCATGTCATAGGCGTAGCAGATTTTCTTCAACTTCTATTTAAATCGAATAAGCAAGGCGTTCCTTACTATACAACGATCATAGAATGTACATTATTTGACAATGAAAAATGTATTAGCTTAGTAGAGCCCAATCCCTGACTTTAAATACAGCACTTCTAGACTAATTCGACAGAAACAAAGAACAGCAATGCTAGGTCCATAACAGCACGGCACTGCAAGTGACTGAAAGCCCGCGTCTGAGATTCAGTCGCCGTGTTTGAACAGACTCAGATTCTGTATCCCGCATACCGAATCTGGGAAACGGAATCCCGTGTGTTCAGGGCCTTAATTCATGCTGTTTTTTTGTCAAAGTAACCAAAAAATAGCGCAACTGTATTTTTTTGGTCTTACATTTTTAAATTCATTTTATTTCTGTGGTGAGTAATCTAAAACCGAACTGTGTAATACCTTCCAATTCATTTCTAGTTTTTCAATTGTAATTTTAATTGCTTTATATATTTGCCGAATGATAATGGATCTGAAGCTAACATATGTAGCCGTCATCAGCCTTGTTATACTTCCTAGCTGTGCAGGGTAAAAAAATTTATATAAACAGAGATTAGACCAATGTTGAGACAATTGGAACAAAACATATTTGAAAGAAAAGATGTATTGTATGAACTAAACTATTTAATGCCTAATTAATAATTACCACAAATAAGAGAGAAATAATATTTCTTAGAGCTGTTGAAGTAAAATATTTGATGAACTGTCAGTGTACACTAGATAAAAGAAATCTACATAACCGATTTAGAATTTAAACGTAGAAATATAATATGAAATTTAAGAATAATTAAAAATGCATGTTGCAACTTAAGTAAGGAGTTTCATGTTTAAATAAATTATTAAGTGAGCTAGTTTTGAGATTTAATTAACCATACTTATTGAGTACACGGAGTAAATGATTAATATGACATGAGTATATAACCGTAAACATAATATCTTGAGTTAAGTAAATATGACATGTAAAGGAATAAAGTTATAAGCCGTTCACGATCTTTTTGGGTCAGGTGAGGCTATGACCATCTAGTAATTTTGTTGGCAGCACCTCTGTTGCAACTAAACTCCCTCATGGAATTGGACACTTTTTGTATTAGGTTAGGTTGTTTTCAGTTTCAGGTTATATTTTCTGAATAGGTACATTGTTGCCGGATATTCTCTAGTCTCCACATTCTCTCGCGTTCTTTTAAATTTGGTCTGTCCTTTTTAAATTGGAAGTAGGATCGTTTAATGGAAATTTTTAGTTGTAACAAAATTATTTTGGGCGTTTTGACTTTTCCTTTGACGGAAATTAAAATGATTTTTTCACAGTTGATAAATCATTTATTTTCTTACGAATATTAAAATAATAAATCTGGCAATGTGGTGGCAAGAAAATGTCGAACAGACACTGACAGAAAAAAAAGTTGCATCCGCTACATCACCGAATCAGTTAGTCCAACATGAAAAGAAAAAATCATAGCCAACTCTGTCCCAAAAAGGTCGTGAACGGCTTATATATTCAAGCTTAGGCGAAAGAAAATTTGAAACAACTGAAATATGAAGAATATTTATTTCAACTATCTACTAAGCATAACATTGCAATATGTATGTTTGCCTTATATACTACCTCTTGTGGTTCTCTAAGCAACTTTATTAATTGACTACATGTCTTTTAGTAACATCCATATTAGTGACTTATGGAAAATAAAAATATAAAATTGCTATAGCTCAAAAACAAAACCGTATCGGACATGTGTTGTTAAGTGACCCCCCCCCCCCCTTCCTATTGCTGGTTGCGGTTAGACACACATGTCAAAAATCACTGTATATATGCTAAACAATAAAAAATCTAATATTGAAAGCCGTGGTACTCTTTAGATCATCTCCAATCGTTTTAATGAAATTATTAATACGTAACAAAACACTTGAAATTAAGTTAGGTTCAAAATTTAACTGTATGATGTTTTCAAATATTTCAAATATTAATAAAATGCCATTAATTGTAACAATAAGATATATATAATTTATTGCTATGTCAATTAGCATATGATTGTAGCAATCATGTCATTCATTCATTCAATCATTCACCATATCATCATCATACATAGCCTCTTGCCTTTCACGGTAGAGGACACTTATATTTTTAAATATTTGTGTCAATAATAAATTGTCATGAGTTTGACCACAGTGCTGGTTTTTTTTTTAAATTTCAAAATATTGATAAAAACCTCCCTGGAATGTTATAAGAGATATAAAACACCGTGGGTTACATGTTATTACAATATGTAGTATGTAACAGATTCCTTACTAAGGATTGAAACTGCTTAGTTTTCACAAAATTCTAGTAGAGCTTGGATCATACGACCATAGTAGTTAGTGTCTAAGGTATTTTAGTAAGTATTTCACATGCCTAGACTTTATCCATAACAACAACACATAATTAGTTGTTTGTAGAAAATAACGGGTGGGCCAACTAGAAGTTTCTTTTTAAAAATTCAATAAAATGAACAACAATAATTTTTTTCCATATATTATGGCTTTATTGGAAAGAGCACACATTCCCATTATTTATGGAATACGATTTCATTCATGTGGCTGCCTCGACTGGCTGTGCAGTAACGCATCCTGTCAGCCCAATTTTTCAAGACGTTGTTGATGGTTTCGGGCTCTATCTGACGAATGGCTCGGCCAATGTTCAACTTAAGGGCCTGGATCGTTTGTGGATTGTCCGCATAACATCGATCTTTTACGAAACCCCACAAAAAGAAGTCCCAACGGCGTCAAATCGCAGCTCCGAACCGGCCAATTGGCATCACCAAAACGGCTCATTACACGATTACCGAACTTGGTGCGCAAAAGATCGATTGTTTGATGAGCGGTATGGCATGTTTCGCCATCCTGTTGAAACCAAAGGTCGTCCAGGTCGATGTCCTCAATTTCTGGCCACAAAAAGTGGGTTATCATGCATCTGTACTGCTGACCATTGACCGAAACGGCGTTTACAGCAGTATTTAAAAAAATGGGCCAATGATGCCACCACTCCACAATCCGCACCAAACTGTCACATTGGATGCATTGGCTTCTCGACGATCATATGCAGGTTTTCAGAGCTACAGATGCTGCAGTTTTGTTGGTTAACATAGCCGCCGAGATGAAAATGCGCCTCATCAGAAAAGATGATTTTTCGACCAAAATCGTCGTCTATTTCGAGCTGCTCTAAGGTGGAACCTGAGAAGCGATAACGAAGCAGCCACATGAATGAAATCGTATTCCATAAATAATGGGAATGTTTGCTCTTTCCCATAAAGCCATAATTTATGGAAAAAAATTATTGTTGTTCATTTTATTGAATTTTTAAAAAGAAACTTCTATTTGGCCCACCCGTTATAAGATTTATAATTGATTATTAGATTAATGCAAATTGGACCACAGCTGTTATTTTATATATATAAAGGATTTTTACAGTTGTCACTGTCTTTCTTCTCTCAACCTTCCTCTCCAATCTTCTCGGTTGTTCCATTCACCCTCTTGAAGCCCTCGGTTCTCCATTGCTTCATCTACTTCGTTGCGCCATGATCTCTGTGACCTTCCTCATTTCCGTCTTCCCATAGGACTCCATTCTGTCATCTTTTTTATCCATCTGTACTCTTCTGCCCTTCTAACGTGTCCGTACCACAACAATCGTTTTTCTTCTATGTATGTGTTGGCGTCTTTTTCCCTTCCCATGTTTCTCCGTATCTCTTCATTCGACACTATCCAGTCTGGTTAGCGTGCAGCATCTCCTCCAAAACTCCATTTCCGTTGCTGCTATTTTTCTTTTGTTTTACTTGTTGGTAACCCATACTTCTGCCCCGTAGGTGATTATACTCTGTACCATTGTATTGTATATTCGGATTTTGGTATTCTTGGTTATTTCTCTATCCCATAAGATTGAGTTAAGTTACCTTATACAAGTTCTAGTTACCGCCAGTCTGTTTTTAATTTCTTCCTCTGTCGTTGCCTCTTTTGTCACTGTAAACCCCAAGTACTTAAATTTGCGTGTTCCTTTAATTTCTAAGTTTTCTCCTATTTCTAAATCTTTAATATTTTCTTCTACTGTCACTAGATATTCTGTTTTTCCAAAGTTAATTTCTAGTCTGACTAGTATACTCCTCTTTAAGCTTTCATACCATGTAACTCAGATCCTTCTCATCTTGTGCTATCACAACTTGGTCATCTGTGAAGCTTAATGTATAAATATGGTCATCTCTGACGTGTACTCGCATCCCTTCGCATTTTCTTTTCCAGTTACATAGCGCATGTTCTATAAATATTTTAAAGAATGTGGGTGATGTTGAACACCTTTGCAGCAGTCCCTTTGTTGTCTCAAAGTTGTTCGTAAATTTCCTTTCGATTTTTACCGTTGTGCTGTTGTTTTTAATACATGTTTTATTACTGCTTTTATTAGTTTTCCGATTTTCGACCAGGACTTCCAGAGTTATTTTCGTGGTACCGTGTCATATGCTTTTTTTAGATCGATGAATGCCATGTGTATTGGTCTGTTTTTTGCCTTCTTCTTCTCTAATAATTGCTGTCAATGGTTGATCTTCCTGCTGTAAACCCTGCCTGTTCCTCGCTAATTCTTCCTTGTATCTGGTTTTCTATCTTATTCCGTATTACTTTTCCATATATTCTTCCCATCGTTGCTATCACACTTATACCTCTATAGTTTTCACATTTTTTACGGTCTCCTTTCTTATAAATTGATGTTATATATGATTGCTTCCATTCCATGGGTATTTCTTGTCCATTAGTAACTTCTTGAAACATTCTCTGCGTGATTCAAAATAATTTGTTTGTACATATTTTAAATGGCCAAAGTTTTTTTTCAAAACATTCAACCGTTGTATCTTATGAATTTGGATGTAAGTGTCTTTGCAATTTAATTGGTTTTACTAATTCATTTGATAATACATCTTGGTACAGAACACACTGTGCTTTGGGTTCGTGTTCATTTCAGGTCCATGTAAAGCTATTTTTATTAAAAGCGTTGTCGTACTTACACACTTGTTTAGCTGGTGCTTTATTTTCAGTAGGTGCAGACAAACACATTTATTTGCTGGAAGCAAACTCTTCATTTCCTCCAATTTCTGCTTGCAGTAGATTACTTGTCGTCGCTATAACATCTTGAGGTATGTTTACGAAACCTCGGTACAGCATCAAGACACTTATAAAAGTTACTTCACACGAGTACGGAATTTGAATAAAAATAAATAGTGTTAGCAAAGCAAAGCGTATATAAATTAAGTAATTGATAATTGTTGGAAAATGTAGCTTTATTTTCAAAGTTTTAACTAAACATTTATTATTTTGATAAATATGATAAATCATCTTTGTCACGTTTTTCATACGTCTCGCGACCCCAGCAGACTTTTATGTGACCCCTAGTTTAAGTATCACTGGTATATACTATTAAATTGGCAACAAGACAGCTGCAGTCATTGTATTGCAGTGTTAGGTGGTTATAGCGACTTGTAACTAGATAACATGTATGTAAACCACTACAGTATTATAAAACCTTCATCGAGGGGACTGCCCTAGTACATATAAACCGTTCAATAGTTATTCTCCCGATAGGAGGCCATGTTAGGGTGATTAATTTCACCCTGTAAATATGCTATCAGTCATTAACAAAAGTTAGGTTATGCCCATTTTATACGAAATGATAATTTTATGTTAATGTACAAAACGTGGTTGCCAGATTTGGTTTTGGATTTTGTGCCACTTTAATTATTAGTTAAGATAAATTTTATGAAAGATAACTTGCTGATTCTGAATACGTTTCATGAGTAGGCATAATGGTATAATAAAAGTCGTTTTTTATTGTAATTATAAAATGTATACAAACATATTTAAATATTACAATCTATGTATTTTTTTCAGTATAAATAAATAAAGCTTTTATTTGTTCCTCACTTGTAAACATCAATTTATCAAGTCACTGTATTCACCCTGAAAATGTTTCTTAACTGGCTAGCCAGTAAATTTTTTACTGGCTAGCCAGTTATATTTTACAAACGTGCTCATAGATAAATGATAGCGTGCAAAGCCAGAGTTGTCTTCCTTAGTATGTGTCATATTGATGAATTTAGTTGCTTGTCAATTTGACATTTTGAATAAATGGTAAATTGAGGAAGTGAGGAACAAATAAAATATTCAACAATACACGCCAGGTAACCATTTTTACTGGCTCAAGGATATGACAGGCTCGCCTAACGGCTCGCCAGTCATCCCAATCCTATCGCCAGTAAAAACTGTTTTACCTGGCTTGTAATGTTAAATACTATTACAAGCCACTTTAGGCCCATTGCATAACAATCTGTCTCCATTGTCGCTTATTCACGATTTTATTTCTCCAGTCTTCTATTCCTTTCCTTGCTATGTCTTCCATTACTGCCTCCTTCAATCTATCCCTTGGTCGGCCTCTTCTTCTAGTTTCTTGCGCTCTACCTTCCAATACTATCTTAGTAGCTCTTCCATCTGACATTCTCCATATATGCCTAAACCATCTTAACCTTTATAGTATGTATCATTTTTAGGTCGTGGGCTAAAAGGTTTAATTTCAAAATTGTCTCTCCCAATAATATTTCTAATAGTTCTTTCAGATACCTAAAACAGTCAAAGCCCAAAATTAAACCAACAGTTAAGTTTTATGCATAAATACTTACATCCCAAATGTTACTAAGCCAGGCAAAGATTTCAGTTTCACTGGGGTCTGTTCATAAATATTATGCCTATTGGCAAACAAAGTTTGAAAGCACTGGCAACATTGCACGTTTAACCTCAAAATGTCAAATTAGACACTTTCGTGAGCCTCCTGTACATAACAGCTGGTTCTGGCAAAAGAGATTCTAGGGAGTTTTAATTTTATTAAACATAAAAACAAAATTCCATGTTTACCTACCGGTAAAATAACTATTGAACGGTTTATATATATATATTATTTCATTTTGGAACCATAATCTTGTTTATTTGCTCTCGATAGAGGGCGTAAATGGCTTTTATAGCCCTAGGGTCTATAAAGTTGCTAAGCAGTATAACGAGCACCAACAATGTAGTATAGTAACACTAACAATCTACATAGAAATCATAGCACAACAACGGCGCAGTAGTCTGTAGGCAAGATATTGAATCCTTGAATTTTGTCCATTTTGAGGACTAAAATGAAATAAAACGTATGTACAGTCGTACGCAAATAAATCTGGGACAGTGTTTTTTTCACATGCAGATTGAGTTAAGAATTCACGAATATCTCCATGAATTTCTTCTTGTCAGAAAGAGTTACACATTTCATTACCTGTTAAAGTTTAATGTAACTCTTTCTGATAGCAGGAAATCCATGGAGATATTCTTCAATTTTTAACTGAACCTACATATGAAAAAACATTGTCCCAGATTTATTTGAACACGACTGTACCACGTGCCTAATCGCAATTATAGCTCTCGGGAAATTTAAAGCTCTCCGCTTCGCGTCGAATTTTATGATATCTCAATTTTTTTACCACATCATGTTTTACGTGAATTTTAAGTTCATTAAATAATAATTGATCTAAAACTGAATCATGGGGTACTCTCCAGTTTACAATTTATTTTTTCAATATTACATTGTTTTGCTGTAATCTCTTCTCTATTCATTGAGCAATAATGGGTTTAAAACTAAATTGTAAGGTTCTTCACTCTTATTCTCTTTCTCCTTCTCTCCCTTTTCCCAGCTCTCCTCTTTATTTCTCTCTCTCTCATCCTCTTCGCCTCTCTCCCGCTTTCTCTCACTCTTCTTCTTTTTCTCTCTCTCCATTTGTTCTCTCTCCTTATTTCTCTTTCCCTCTCTGTCTTTCCCTCCCTGTCTTTTCCTCTCTATCCCTCTCTCCCACTTTCCTTCTCACCCTCTCTCTTTTCCTCTATCTCTCTCTCTCTTAATACTTCTCTTACTCTCCCTCTACCCCTTTCTTACTACCTCTCTTCTTCTCCCTCTTTCTCTTCCTCCCCCTTTCTCTCCCTGTCCCTATCAATCCCTACCTAATTTTCTTCATGTTACATTGATGTTTATATTCATTTAGTAGTAAATTTAAGACTAAACCTTGTAATACTCATTTCATCTGTAGTTTTGTCATATTATTAGGCTGTACTAGAAGACTCATTCTCAATTTGTACGGAAAAGTTAACAAATCTTAATTTCTTTATGACTATGCATGTTTTCAGTTAATTTAAATGTCTTATACTTTGTCCTGCAATGGGGAGGGAGGGAGGGTGGAATATATTTCTAAAACTATGAAAGTAACATAAATATTGTGTATATAAAAGTTGTAGGTACGAATGTGGTGCACATTACTAAAATAGTTTTGATTATGCAGGGTGTTTGAGATGTGTCCCAAAATTACTTGGAACTTAGCACCTTTTATGTTTGTTGTAAAACCAGTTTAGTTTTATTCGACAGGAGTTGGAGTTTATTTTGTTGTTAAGAGATAGGGGAAGTAGCTAGGCCTGATTACCTCGTTACAAACAATTTTAGCCTGTGTTTAACCCCATCAATGAATACACATTCGTGGTTGAACGTATATTCAATTCTAATACATATCACATAGCTTTTATACAATAAATGTATGCCATATTTACTTCCTACTATAAATAATTACAATCATATGTGCGTAATATTAAACGCTAAGTTTGTTATCTTGACCCACTAGTTACAAAATTGCTGCGCTGTGCCTTTGACATGCGATATAATACACAATTAAAACCTGCAACGTCTGTTTTGAAATATAAGGAACTGGCGTTTGTTGCTTGTGTCGTTTACATTTAGTTGTTATCGCGACACAGAAACTTGACCCATATCTTATCTGGCGCAACTTATACAGTTTTTTTGTAGGCTAATTGCGTGCACTTTTGTATTTACTTTATTTCACTTTATTCACTAAATTCATGTTCAAAAATAGTTTGAACATTCTGGCCGGGTCACTTGCTGAGCAATCGGGGTTGGTGTGGGTTAGACGTCTGTTGCAGGGGCTGCTTCATGGACTTTTCCCTTGGCTTGAGGTGTTGCGTATAAGGGTTCCAAACTGAAGTCGTCTTGGCCGGCGCTGGGCTTCTGTTGTCCCTTGATCTGGCAGTTGTGTTTCCATACACAATAGCTGATGCCGCACAGTAGGCCAATCACCAGTATTGTTACTATACTGCTGACAGACCCTGTCGTAATGGATAGGTGCCTCCAGTGTGTAGTGGATAGGTCATGTTGTCATGTATTATTTGCTGCTGTCGAGTTAGCAGCACGCTTACGTGACCTGATGTTTCCAGGCTCGGTTCTTCGGCTAAGCTTGGATACTCGATTCCCATTGATCCTGCATGTGATGTAATGTTGACTTGCAGAATTTTATTAAATGTTGCAACGACCGGGATCGTACTGAATGATCGTGCGTACAGAATGTGTTGTCCTGTGTGGATGTAGCACTCTGGAGCGATCTGGATGACTCCGGTATCTTCAAGAGTCACTTCCTCTCGTACGTCGTTACAGATGATTGCTGCACTGGTGGCCTTGTTGGCTACAAACATCCATGTGTTTGCCTTGTACAGCTCCTTCCATCTTATTGTGGTGACATTGTAGCGTTGTATGCTACATGGCACCTTGTCCAAGCGTTGATACATCTCGTCGATGATGCAGTTGGGGTTTTTCTCGACACTATTTATGACAGTGGGTGTACATAACTAAGTGTGTTCCTTTATTGGAATGCTGACCTCGAACTTGGATGGTGGTATGCTGAAGTACTGCTGATGGTTGTAGTCCACAGCTAAGAAATACGGGTTGACTGCGATAGTTGCATACTCTCCGCTTCTTATTTTTCTAGGGATGGCGGTGACCTTGATGACTTCGTATTCGGTTACTTCGGTGATATGAAAGTATCCAAATATTTTAATGGCTTCCTTGGTTTGTCCCACCTCCATCTTGTACACTGGCGATGGCAATATTCGTAGGTTTGGTGGTAGCTTCAAGGACAGCTGACTTATTATTGTTGCTATTTCAGCTGGTGATACGAACTCAAATAAATGGCTCCGCTTAAACACTGCGTCAAGCAACTTCCTGTATTTTTCTGCCACTTCCTGCAAATAGTTGCTGGCAACTTGATATGCTGATAACACGTGAACATTTAATTTATTGGCGTCAATGGATCTGTACCAGGCCTTCATTTCGTTAATAAGGTGAATTCCTTGGTTGAATTTTACCCGGAAGTTTTCTAACTTTGTTGTGATCCTGCTCTCTGTATTGTTCACCGTAGTTATTGCTGCTAACATCAACTTCGCTTGGTGACCGGAAGCGTCGATTAGTACCTGCTGATTCTTGTCTATATCAGCTATGTCCTTATACACTTCTTCATTTACTCCAAACACTGATGTCAGAAACTTCCCTAGTAGTCCTCTTCGTGCTCAGTGTGAAGCTATTGTCCGGATGCTTCTCATGTCCCACAGGATATTGATTTGTTGTTCCATTATGTGGTGCATGAATTCTTTACAAAATTGGTCTTCGGTCATCTCGTTGCTGTTGTCGCATAATTGTTTAAATTGTTCAGTGGTGCCGTTAATCCCATGCTCGTCCGTGATGAAGGCAGATATCGAATATTCCATCCCTATTCGAATTATCCCTCTATCGAGCTTCGAATTACCCACGTGTTCCACGTATATACTGAGTTGTAAGCTTTGCAGCGTATAGTTCCGTATAATGCCGGGAATTACGTGACACATCATGAGCATGCATATAAATACTGCTGCGTGTGTTTTCATATCTTAGCTCCGTGCTGACCTTGTGGTAGGTCTGGAACTGCTGATCCTTGTGTGTACTGGATTGCCCTCGTTGTTTATAGGTAGCTGACAAACCTTTGTTATGGGTCGTTTGATTTGACTTCTATCTTTGCCCTGGATTGTCACTACTCTTATTAGTCCATCCTTTCCTGGATGTGTATCAATTATTCATGCTAACGGCCACTTGTTTGCCGATATGTTGTCTTCCTTGAGGAGTACCAAATCCCCTATTTCTATGTTCTGTCTCGGAGTTTTCCATTTCCCACGTTGCTGTAACCTGGATAGGTATTCTGTTGACCAAGCTTTCCAGAAATCTTTTTTCATTTTCTGTAGCAGTTTCCATCTGCTTAAATGATTGTCAGTGACTATGATGTCGTCTGGTTCGGCTGGTGTGATGAGTGCTTGTCCGATCAGGAAGTGTCCTAGGGTGATTGCTGACATGTCATTTGGATCGTTATTCATTGGTGTCAGTGGTCTTGAGTTCAGACAAGCCTCAATTTGATACAACAGGGTTGTCATCTCTTTGAAGGTGAGTGTATTGTCTCCGATTACCCTTTTGATATGGTACTTAATTGACTTCACCCCTGCCTCCCAGATTCCACCCATGTGGGGGCTTGCCGGGGGGATGAAATGCCACTGGACTGCTTCGGTGCTTAATTTGTCCTGTATTTGGGTGTCCAATAGCTTACTAGCTCCCACAAAGTTGGTACCGTTGTCATTGTAAATGTGGGCGCATTTTCCTGTCCTTGCAGTGAACCTTCTGAATGCTGCTATGAAGGCATTAGCAGTCATGTTGCTCACTGCTTCAATGTGTATGGCCTTTGTGGCCAAACAAATAAAAATGGCGATGTATCCTTTGTAGGACTTGTTGCCCCTTTCTTTGGATACTCTAATTTGGATTGGTCCAGCGTAGTCCAGTCCAGTGTGTGTAAATGGAATGGACGGTGTCACTCGTGCAGGGGGTAGTTGTCCCATTAGCTGATGCATAGGTGCTGCCTTAACCCTTGCGCACGTCATGCATCTGTTGATGATTTTGGCAATCGCCTGCTTGGCTCGTACTATCCAGTACTTTCTCCTTATGAAGGCTAACGTAGCTTGATTACCTCCATGTAACGTTTGGTGATGTGCATTTCTGATGATCAGATTGGCTATATGACTGTTGCTGGCTATGATGATGGGGTGTTTCTCATCGTAAGGTAACAGCGAGTGCTGTATCCTTCCTCCCACTCGAAGAATTCCATCTCCATCTAGGAATGGGTACACGTTGAACAAGGAACTTTTGCTGTCTACCATTTTGCCTTGCTGTAGTAGGTGATGTTCTCTTGGGAAGTCATGTCTTTGTGCTGATTTGATTATGCACTTTAGGCTATCACGTAGCTCGTTGGTGGTTAGTTGTTGGACCGCTACTACTTCCTTCCTACATTTCTTCATAAACCGCTTACAGTAAGCGATTACTCTTATCATTTTGTTGAATGATGAGAATCTTTCCATGTCATCTGCTGCCTCACTGACTGGCGCATGAACTGCTACCTGCCGAGGTTTCTTTCTTTCTTCTTCAGTAGTACTCTCTACTGTTGTTTGGGCCTTTATTCGTTCCTGGGTATCTTCCTTTGATAACCATTCAGGGCCGTGGAACCATAACTCTTGGTCACCTAATCTGGATGGTTGTACTCGTGTTGTGATCAGGTCTGCCGGGTTATCTTCCGACTTGACGTGATTCCAGCACTGCGTGCCGACGCACTCGTGAATTGTAGCAACCCGATTTGCTACAAAATTCTTCCATCTCTCTGGACTTCCCTTTATCCAGGCTAGAGTTTATCATTGAATCTGTCCAGGCATAGATTTCAATGTTGTCTAACTCCATGGTTGAAATGGTCTTCTTTATTAGTTTGGCTAATAATTCAGCCGAACATAATTCTAGTTTTGGCAGTGTCTTTTGCATCTTGAGGGGTGCCACTTTTGACTTGGCTGTGAGTAACGTCACTGTCGTGGTCCTTAATGGTGACGACCTTTTTATGTAAATCGCCGCCCCATAAGCTCGCTCTGAGGAATCACAGAAACCATGCATCTCTGTGTGGCCATCCTCTCCATAATTTATCCATCTTGGGATGTGCACTTCCTCTACCTTCGGTAATTCTTGCCTGAATCTTGACCATCTGTCTTGTATATCCTTGGGTAATTCTTCATCCCATGAATACTGTCCGACCCATAATTTTTGTATTAATAACTTAGCAGTTATTATAACTGGTGCTAGTAGTCCTAATGGGTCAAAGATTTGTGCTATCTCTGAAAGGATCTTCCTTTTCGTTATTTCGCCTTCTGGTTGCTGCTTGACTTTGTATTGTAGTACGTCAAGTGTTGGTGACCAATGTACTCCCAGTGTCTTCCTAGTAGCATCTTCCTTGTCCCCTAATATGATGTTGATGCTTCCTTCAGCTTCTGGAAGGTTACTAGTCCATTTCCTGAGATTAAACCCTCCAGTTTTCAATATCTTGGTTAGTTCGTTTTGGATGCTCCTTGCGTCTTCATTGGAACTGGCTCCTGTTAGAAGATCGTCTACATAGAAGTCCCTCATGGCAATCTGAGAACCTCTTTGGAATCTGAATTGTTCATCTTTGGCCAACTGCTGCAAAGTCCGAACTGCCAGGTAAGGAGCTGCGGTTGTGCCATAACTCACTGTGGTTAGCTGATACTCTTGGAGTGGTTCTGTTTGCGAGAACCTCCACACAATTTTCTGGAAGTGCTGATCATCCTCAGCTATCTGTATTTGTCTATACATCTTCTCAATGTCTGCTGTTAATGCAAACTCATATTTCCTCCATCTCAGAAGGATATCTGTTAAATCTTGCTGTAGTCTTGGCCCAGTGTACATCATTTGGTTCAGGCTTTTCCCATTTGATGACTTGGATGTAGCGTCAAAGACTACCCTTAACTTGGTTGTATCACTGTCCTCCTTTATGACAGCTTGGTGAGGAATGTAGTATCCTCCTCTCGGATCCTCATCTTGATCAATTTTCCTCATGTGACCCAAGGAAATGTATTCCCTCATGAACTCTTTATATTCGAACTTCAATTTTCTGTTAGTCTCGAATCGTTTTTCCAATTGCAGCATTCTGGCAACTGCTCTTCTTCTTGATTCGCCCAAATGACTGGGGTCCTCCTTGAATGGTATTTTTACCACATAGGTCCCATCTTGCTTCCGAAAATGGGATTCCTCGAACTGCTGTTCACAGTCTTGATCTTCCTGAGAGATAGGTTTCTCCCTTGAGACCTCTTCTATTTCCCAGAATTTTCTGAGTTGGTGATCTTCTTCTAGGTTAGATACCATGCTCACCACTCTCATGTTTGGTTGTTTTGCTGCCTCTACTGCCCCAGATAAGATCCATCCTAATTCTGTCCTTTGCGCCATCATCCCTTGTCGTGTCTTCTTAACCGCTTCTAGGAGTATATCCTTGTATAGATCGGCTCCTATCAGGATATCTACTGGACCTGGCATGTTGTAAGTAGGATCGGCCAGTAGGCAGTGTTCCCATGCATCCTTCTCCTTTTTTACGATCGTATTCCTTGGCAACGTTCCTGTTAATCTTGCCATTATAAGCAGATCCCCATACATTTGGAAGTTGCTGGAAAATCGTGGTCTGATTTCTACTTCAACCTTTCCTTTGGATTTCCCTGCTTCGCTTTTCCCTAGCCCTCTGATGTCTGCTTGGATTTTAATTCTTGGTAATGCCAATAGTTGTGCTGCTTCTTCAGTTATAAAAGATGCCTGTGATCCTGGATCGACCAAAGCTCTCAACAGTTCATAATGTCCTCCGGCTGCCTTTATTTTTAAAAATGCCGTGGCTAGCAGAACTTCCTTCTGGTTGTGATTTTTCGATTTTCTGCTAACTAGGCTGCTTACTTCTTCCACTGTTTGTCCGGAGGTGGAGGCCACTTGGGACTTCCTAATTGGCTCCTGCTGAGGTTTTGCAATTACCTGTTGAGGACATCTTACCGGAGTTCTGCTCCATTCCTTATGCAGCATAGTATGGTGCCATTTGTCGCAGTTTTGACATTTGTTTGAATTATAACATTTTTTATTTTCCTTGTGGACTAAACATCTCACACACAGCCGATGACGCCTGATGGTTTGGTATCGATCGTCACTGCTCATGGAAATGAATTTCGGGCATTGTGTGATCTTGTGGCTGTTGTTGCAGATCCGACATCTACTGATGCTTGCTTGATAACTCCTTACTGGCCATGGTTTTCTTGTTGATTCTGACATTTTAATTGGTTTTGCGATTTCCAGCTTCCTTTTGGAATCTTGAATTGCCTCCAGTGATTGGAATGTTTTTTCCAAAAACTTCAACAAGTTTGCCAGATCCTGGATCTCTAGAGAATTTGTCAGCGACTGTTCATATAACTTCTTTGTATCCTTGTCTAGCTTCTTTACCAGCAGATGTGCTATTATTGGTCCCCACGACTCAGTATTTACGCCAATGTTGGATATGGCACGTAAACTTTCCAATGTGGTATCATGCAGCTGTTTTAGGCTGGCTGCTGATTCACAATTCAAGTTGGGCAGTTCTAATATGTTGTCTAAAAATTTAGAAAACAAAATTCTTTTGTTATTATACCTGCTTTTTAGTAGGTCCCATGCGGTTTCATAGTTAGCGTCCGATGCGTCAAGATGTTTTATTAATTTACTTGCCTCGCCTTTGAGGTAAGTTTTGAGGTACTGCATCTTTTCTGCATTGCCTAATGTGGCATTGTTGTGGATGAGTCGCCCAAAAATGTCGTGGAACGTGGTCCAGTTCTCATAATTTCCTTCAAACATCGGCATCGTGATTTTGGGCAATGGGATGGCCAGTTCTTCTCGTGCTCGTGATTGTTCACTTCTCGGGATGCTACTTATTTTGTTAAATATTTGAGCTATTACCTGGTTATAACGCTCTCGCATCTGATTGTAAACACCATCCGTGAAGTAATCCTCCGCAAATTCTTGCTCACATCCGAGGATTTCCTTATGCATTCTCGTAATATTCTCCCACTGGTCGGAAATCTTGTTGGTTTTATACTCATAGAACATTTTTGTCTGGACTTGTTCCAATGCTAACGTTGCATCGTCAAGTACCTCGCTAAATAACTGCATTTCAATTTCTTGCTTCTTGAGTCTGCCTACTTGTTCGATGGGGTTTTCCTTTCTCTCGGTTTCTAAGCCGTTACTCTCCTCACTAGCTGGATTTAGCTTCTCCTGCCATTCGTGTATGTAACCTGTAGTTATTTGAAATCTTTCTTTCACCTGGCTGTAGAAATCCTTTTTATGTATTCATGATCCGCTGGAAGTCGCTTCCGTAGTTCCATGTCACCGTTCTCGAATGCCTTCCACAATTCTTCTAATTCATCCTCTTTCTTGGCTAGATACATCTGATTCTTTCTGCTTCCGGAATCCTTCTTCATATTTGTGAACATTTGGCACATTTTGTCCGCCAGCTGTTTCTGCTCCTTTATAATTGACTCCATGTCGGCCTTTTTAATGGCTTTGGTACTAAAACTGGCTTAATAAGTAGTATCTTACCACTTTACGTATTTTCCAAGTTCTTAGCGGATCGATTGCCGCTGAAGATTCTTCTCGCTGCACGGCGGAAGCCCTTGGAAGTTACTAGCAGGACTTATGCTGCTATCACTAATTCTCGCCTTTTCCTTTGGAGGAATTCCTTTGATTGAGTCGTAGGACGTTTTCTCCTTAGCGACGGCTCAATTTGAACTTCTCCCTAATCTTTACACAGAAGAGTACATACCAATCTTGTTGCGAGTCCTCCAAATTTTCCTACGGATATGGCAAATCCGGTCCAGTTGCTTACTTGCCCAGAGCTTCGAATCTGTTCCGCGTACCCAAGACTCTTGATTGTTGCACTAACTTCTTTCAGCCTCCAATTGGTTGGCTTGAGGATTTTTACCCAAAAAATCCAGTTTCCTCTTGTCCGGGGAGTAGTTGGCTTGTAGGACCAATGTCTTCTCCAATTCTTGCTTCTTCGTGATCGGGGAGTTGTTGGCTTGAAGGACCAATGTCTTCTCCAAATTCCGGCTTCTTCGTGATCGGGGAGTTGTTGGCTGAGGACCAATGTTTGAGATGTGTCCCAAAATTACTTGGAACTTAGCACCTTTTATGTTTGTTGTAAAACCAGTTTAGTTTTATTCGACAGGAGTTGGAGTTTATTTTGTTGTTAAGAGATAGGGGGAAGTAGCTAGGCCTGACTACCTCGTTACAAACAATTTTAGCCTGTGTTTAACCCCATCAATGAATACACATTCGTGGTTGAACGTATATTCAATTCTAATACATATCACATAGCTTTTATACAATAAATGTATGCCATATTTACTTCCTACTATAAATAATTACAATCATATGTGCATAATATTAAATGCTAAGTTTGTTATCTTGACCCACTAGTTACAAAATTGCTGCGCTGTGCCTTTGACATGCGATATAATACACAATTAAAACCTGCAACGTCTGTTTTGAAATATAAGGAACTGGCGTTTGTTGCGTGTGTCGTTTACATTTAGTTGTTATCGCGACACAGAAACTTGACCCATATCTTATCTGGCACAACCTATACAGTTTTTTTGTAGGCTAATTGCGTGCACTTTTGTATTTACTTTATTTCACTTTATTCACTAAATTCATGTTCAAAAATAGTTTGAACACAGGGTGTCTCAAAAAAGTGTGGCGAATCAAACTTTTTAATGGAATTTTGTATATTTAGGTAGCTCAAAAGTTTGCCATTGAAATATTAATTATTTTGATATAAAGTTGTATAGGTTTAATGTCAATTGTTGTGGAGATATTAACGATTTATGAAATGCTGAACTTCGGGTGGCTGCTGTACATCACAGAAAAAAATTGAATGAAAGAAAATTATGTTTTTCGAGTGTAAAATAGTGGATCTGGGTATACTGAGTGCTCAACATTTCCAAATTTAATAATTTCGGATTTTTTTTCGAAATGAAACGCCATGTATATTTTTGAAAAGCTCTCTTCATGAGCTTTCTTTTAATAGGTTACTTCATACCCTTAAATTCAACGGTTGTTCAGATATGCATGTTTGAACAAAAAATAAACCATTTAAGCCCCTTGAGATGCTTTATTTCAAGGGATAACAAACAAACGACGTTGAAATGATAATTTAAACATTTAAGCTCTCCAGAAAAAAAACAAAACCAAGTTTAGAAAACAAAAATCTAGCCACTACTGAAACCAGAAATAACAAATACGGAAAAACGAAAAAAGCAGGAGAAAATTAAATCTGAAAAGTGATTGAATTTATGGCTAGAAAATGAAATGTCAAAAGAAAAAGCTCATTAAAAGTACTTTTCAAAAATACGGAGATGTTCAGGGTGTTCCATTTAAACAAATCTAATTAATTATATTTGCAGATTATGAGTTCTCTGTATAGCTTTAATACTCAGAGCACAGAATGAGAAATATTTGAACATTTAACGTAATTACGTAGAGGATTTTGATGTATTGCTTTTTGTTTTGTTTTTTATCTGATTTTATTTGACCTTGGAATTAATTTATTCCTGCATTTCTCATTTTTTCGGGTTGATTATTTCTTGTATCAACACTGACTGTTTTTGTGTTTTATTTTGAAGACTTCAAGCATAGAATAAACACCTAACGGACTCAGAAGCGACAGTCTCTGTTGGGCAGGTGTCTAAAATCAGCACGTAGCCATGTTGCCAGCGAGTAGATTTGTGTTTCCATGCATTGGTTTTAACGCAATTTGAGCGATTTACGACCGTGTCTTATTACAAACTAGTGAGAATGGAAGAGAGAATAGAAATGAGCCAAGTAGAAGAAATGAAAATAGTAATAGGGGGGGATTTTAATGCAAGAATTGGAATGGAAGAAACTTTCGCAGCACCAAAAGATGAAGACAGATTAAAGAAGGCGAGAAATAGGAGATCCAAGGACAAAACAACAAACGCAGAAGGAAGAAAACTGACTAGCTGGACAGAAGACAAAGGATTAAGCATATTAAATGGAAACTTCTGGGGAGATGAAGAGGGAGAATTAACATATATCTCAAAAGTAGGAAAATCCGTGATAGACTATTTAATCACGAATAGGGATACAATGGAAAGCGTAAAAAAAAATACGGTGGAGGAAAGAACAGAATCGGATCACATGCCCTTATCTTTAGAAATACAAGCAGAAATTGAAGAACAGGAGCTAGAAGCAGAAACAAGGGAGATAGTGGATTGGACTGAGGATGGCAAAGAAGAATATAGAAGAAGATTAAAAGAAGAAATAGAAAAAAAGCGATATACAAAACATACAACAACTGACTGAAGCTATAAGGAATAGCCTAGTAACAAAAAAATATAAGAAGAAGGACTGGGTACAGAAAAATAACTGGTGGGACAAGGAGTGCAGAGAAAAGAAAAGAGTAGTAAGACGAGCATTAAGGAAACTGAAGAAAGAACACATAAACATAGAAACATATGTACAAGAAAAACAAGAACTCAAAGACCTATGTCAAAAAAAAAGACAAAAAAAATTGGAAGAAGAAATGGAAGAAATAAGAAAAATAGAACAGGAAACGGACATCTGCAAGTACATAGCATCCAATAAGAAAGTAAAGTCGAATAACCGGAACGGTATAAAGACAATGGAATGGGCAGAATACTTCAAAGAACTACTGGAAGGGAGTAATGAAAGAACGGCGGAAGAAGAGGTAGAAGTAATAACAACCACGGAGAGAATAACAGAAGAAGAAATAAAGTATCACATACAGCAGCTGAAAAAACAGAAAGCAGCGGGACCGGATAAAATACAAAACGAAGCTTTGAAGTATATGGAGAAAGAAGGGACCGAAATCATGACGAAATGTATAAATGAGATCTGGCAGCAAGGCAGAATACCAAACAGCTGGAGAGAGGGCATTATATATCCAATCCATAAAGCCGGAAACAAAGAAGAAATAAGAAATTACAGAGGGATTAGTCTACTAAATTCTATGTACAAACTATATGCAAAGATAATACAGAAAAAACTACAAGAAGAAATAGAGGAAAATCAACAGATACCGGAAAGCCAAGCGGGATTCAGGAAAAACAGAGGAACAGTTGACAACTTATATGTGCTAAACTACGCAATTGAAAAGAGGTTGAAACAAGGTGAGAAACTGTATGTGTTTTTTGCGGACCTGAAAGCAGCGTTCGATAAGATAAATAGAGCAAAGCTATGGAAACACATGGAAAAGAAAGGAATAAGCAGGATACTAATAAACAGAATACAGGACATATACAAGGAAACCATAAGCTATATAGGCACAGGCACAGAGGAGAGAAGATTTTGGACTGAAAGAGGACTCAGACAGGGCTGTCCACTAAGCCCAATATTATTCAATATATACATATCAGATATAGATGAACACTTGGCTAAGGAAATAATAGGAGGCATAGTAATAGGAAAAACAAAAATAAGAACACTGGTGTACGCTGATGATATAGCGATGATAGCTACAACACCTGGAGAAATGCGATGCATGATGGAGAATTTACAAGCATACCTAAAGAAGAAAGATTTGATACTAAACACAGAAAAATAAAAAATAATGGAATTCAGGAGAAGCAGGGGAAGGAGGAAAGAAGAAAGATGGAAGTGGGGAAATGAGAAAATAGAAAGAGTGAAAGTGTTTAAATACCTAGGTTACTACCTACACGAAAATAATAGTACTAGGACACACATAAATTACGAGAAGAAAAAAGCAACAATGGCACTGGCACAACTTTGGGGCATAGGAAGAAGAAAATTCCCCGATAACTTCCAAGCAAAAATGTTAATCTTCGATGCAATAATACGCAGCATGCTACTGTACGCAGCAGAAGTGTGGGGCTGGACTCTAACGACGCATTTGGACGGAGTGATGCTTAAATACATAAAATGGACATTAGGGCTAAAGAAGACAACCCCTACAAACATAGTGTTGGCAGAAACGAACAGAAACAGCTTAGAAGTAGACGCAGGAAGAAGGGCGGTAAGATATGAAGAACGAATAAGGACTGGACCAAAAGGAGAATATGCGATAGAGGTGCAAAGAGAATTATCAAACGAAGAAAGCAGAGGAGACTACACAAGATATGGGCTACAGAGAAAGAATTACTATGAAGAAGCAGGACTATCACTGGAAGAAGTAAGAAAGAGGACTAAACTAACCAAAGAGGTAGGAGGAAGAAGGATAGAGGTTGAACAACAGAAAAGATACAACAGCTTAAATAAATATGAAATATATCGAAACATAGTGCAATATAACAGATTACCCGAATACCTGATTAGAAAAGGAAACAAAAACTCACAGAGTATAATAGCAAGATTCAGATGTGGAAATGAAGAGTTAAGTAAAATAAAATGGCTACAGAGAGAAGAAAAGAAATGTAGAATATGTCATAGAAGCGAGGAAACTATTATACACTTAATTTACAACTGTGAGGGCATGGGAAATAACCCGTTGGGCGTATATAGGATACTAGGAGAAGACGGTGCTGGACTGGAATGGATGAAGAAAGTTTTGGAAAAAAGGGAAAACCAATAGAAAGGGCTGGAAAATAAATGTGGAAAGTGTTTACATTATATATTGAGATATTTAGTTAAGAAGTAAATTGTCAAAATAAGCACGTCAGCAACTTAAACATTTGTATGCATAAACAAATTAAATAAATATATATACAAACTAGTGAGCCACTCGAACTACGTTTCGGTTCGCAAAATTAAGAGAGATTCATTAATATAAATTTTTAAAAAAAGGATGCATCGGCGGGATCGAACCCGGGCCACCCGCGTGATAGGCCAGCACTCTACCGCAGGACCAGCCTCTCTTGTTTGAATAATGCGCGCACCCGAGCTAATAGTTCACGGTGATAGGCGCTCCGCTCTCCTGCCTAGAGGAGTTAATTAAATTACAACTTTTTCACACTTTTTTTGAAAATAAAAACCGGCCTACGATCTAAGTCTAAAAAGTAGAAAACTTTTAAGCCATCATACAACTTAATCGGTCCAGTATCTTCGGAGGAGATAGAGAACAAACATATGTACACGCAAACATACAAAGAGAGCAACCATTTTATGTTATAAGATTAGAAAAATGAGATTTATTTGCACATAAGTGCATTAAAAAGTGGTCGGTGGTGTGCAATCATATGTAATTTTTTTAATCTCCTGCTTGCTCTACTGTCTTTCAATATGGCCGCCATAGCTGAAATTGGCTACCCGAATATCAAAGCCGCCGCCGCGAGTGTTGCTTCTGAATCCGTTAGGTGTTTATTCTGTGCTTCAATTATTATTTTAACAGCAATTGTTTATTATCCCTGGAAATAAAGCATCTTAAATTGTTTTTTTATGTTCAAACACACATATTTAAGAAACAGTTGGATTTGCAGTTATGAAGTAGCATATCAAAAGAAAGCTCATTAAAAGAGCTTTTCAAAAATACAAAAATATACAGGACGTCAGTTTTTAAAAAATCGAAATTATTTAATTTTCAAGTGTTCAGCCTGTATAGCATTAATACAGAGATTTTATACTCAAAAGGTAGTTCACGAAAAACATATTTTTTTGGTAACGTTTTCCTACATTCAAGTGTTTTCTGTCACTTACAGCAGCCGCTTGAAGTTTAGCATGCATTGTATATAATCGTTAATATCTCCAAAACAATTGACGATGGATCCATGTACAACTTTTAAGCTGCCTAAATATAGGGCATTCCATTAAAAAAAGTAAGTTTGATTCACCACACTTTTTTGAGCCACCCTATATAATCAAAACTATTTTAGTAATGTGCATCACATTTGTACCTACAACTTTTATATACACAATGTTAATGTAACTCTCGTAATTTTAGCGATATCTTCCACCCCTGCATCATTGCTGGACCCTGTAAAGTACGTTTTTTTCCTAGTTTCAAGGTCAAGATAAAATTGGCAAAACTGCTTTTTTTAAATTATTAGAAATTTTATTTTCCTTAGGTTTTTCTGTAAACGACTTGTATCATTTTGACATTTAAAATAAAATTGTCAGTTTTTCTTTTTTGAAAATGAATATGCAAAAAAAACGGAATCTTTTAAAATTAAATGCAAAAAAAGCAATTCTGAGGTGTGCAGAGGAACTGTTGGATCTGCAGCCTAACATGCCAGTAGAAGAAGTTTACGAAAGATTACCAAAAAACAAAACTCCTTTAATGCCAGATTTTAAATTTCCCATCAATTTTTGGTTCTAAAAAGTTACTAAAACAAATTCTGCCAATATATATTTTTTAAACGAATCCAAGTAATGCCAACATAAACCCTAAATTCTTTGACCTTCAAAATTTTTATAGGAAAAAAATGTACACTGTTTGATGCAATTCTAAACGATTATTTATATTTGAAAACCTGTTTAAAATCTGTATCTAAGCCAAAAGGAACCTTATTTTTCATAATGTATAAGGCCATTAGACTGAGTACCTACCTCACGCATCGAGTCTTGCAAGATAATTTTACAGACGTGGAATGTATAAAATTTTTCCTGAAACTGCAAAAATTCTTGTTTTAAAGACCGACAAAATTAGTTTTAGTTTAAATGAAAATAAAAATCAAGGTGGTTAAAGAAATGCACATTGTGCCGCCATGACGAAATTAATAAATTTTCCTGAAACTGGAGTAAGAAAGTGACGTAAGAGTCTGTTTAAATTTTACCATCCTAGGCAGGGCATCATAAACTTTCACATGTCAAATCAGTTTTATATTTTTTATATTACCTACTTGATAGTTCCAGGAAAAATAATTAACACACATTAATGCGTACTAGGGATGTAATGAATTAGGAAAATGGCCGAATACTGAATACCAAATATTCAGCTTAGTTGTTTGGCTGAATACCGAATAGTGCTATTGCACAACTGCTCACCAAAAAAAAAAACGTGTTAAAACTTGGCAAACCTGCTCTATATGATGTTGCATGTTATAAATGCGTTAGTTTTTTAGGTTCAGGTCTATGTTAAAAAATTGGTGATATAAATGAAAAACATAAATGACAAAGATAATAAAAGTTGTAAACCATCGTGCCTGTTTTGTTGTTTTACTATTTTTTGGTAGTAAACTAATATTTATACCTTTTAAAATGTGGAACTCATTTATTTTTTAACCTTTGTTATTGAAAGCCGCATACTAAACCGAATATAACACAGTATTCGGCATTTCCACGAATAATAAGTAAGGCCGAATACTGAATAGTAAGACAATTTTTGTGATAGCTCTATAGCGTATACGTTAGCAACTGATGTTTCGTACCATATAATTTTTGTTGATCTACAGATTTATCAATTTTCAAGCTTCTACAAATTTAAATTAAAACTAGTTAGAAAGGTCATCATACCAAAATTAGGAGGTGGTGACACATTTAGCTATGAATCTGAAACATATTACAACAAATTGGTTAATGAAATAAAAGAAAGACCATGCAATAACAAGCCTCTTGTTAATAATTTTCATTTAAAACAAAAGAATGATAAAAATTGGTGCAGTAGTAGTAGTAGTAGAAGTTGTAAACTAGCTCAACAAAGAAAACAACTTCTGTTTTAAATATACAGATTGACTTTCTATATTGACAGAGGAATCGTGGATTTAAAGTGAGTCTTATAGTGATCGTATGTTTTTCTTCACAAAAATCCAGCTTTAAAGTTTTGTCACCAATTTAATCATTATTACTTGGAGTGGCAGATTGCGATTGTTGTTGTAAAATAGGTATAAAATGCATAAAGAATTATTAGTAGAATTAGGGATGCGCCGAAGTGGGTTTTTTCTGCTTCGGCCGAATACCAAATATTCATCCTAAATTTTCGCCGAAGCACGAAGTGGTTTATTTAGCAAATACATTTTAGAAACACACAAGTGAAATAAACGACACAGATATTGAAATACGAAATAACAGACCTACCAACAACCATTATCAAATATTTGTAAAAAAAATAAGAACTACTTCAACACAAAAATAAAGCTTTTTTTTTCTTTTTGCACTTCACAAATTTTTAATTATCACACAACACCATATTTTCAAACACCACTTATTTTTTATCCATTTGGAATATATGTAGTCTAAACCAGGGTCTAAAGTTCAGCTCAAAACGCGAATAACTGAAAAATAGGCCGATTCGGCCGAATACCGAAGCCGAATCGATGCTTTGGCGCATTCCTACTTAGAATGTTCAAATTCTTCAAATGCTATTTGTAAAGGTATGAAATTACACATTTTTAAACATCGATCTTCTTGTAATATCAAAACATTTGAATTTAAAAAATTATTCTCACAAATAAAAATCTATTCTATTCTATTCTATTCTATTACACTGATATTTATAATTTCTAGTCTTGTGGAGCTGCAGCATTTACCGTGGACAAACCATTGCATTCTGAGGGTGTTACAAACAGGTCGGTGTCGTGATCATATGTCACGGGTCAGCGTAGAAACAATCCCAAGGCTGTCATATCTACTGCAACGGGCTTTAGTAAGATTAAGCAGGGAGACGCAGCGATTAGCATCAAACCTAGGTATATGTACGAAGCATGACATCATGGTGTCCTTCAGAATCATTCTGTGTCCGCCACTCGCCGATTCTTGCATCAAAGCATGCCAGCGGGCAGCAGCTATGCTTGCTATGTCTGCTGATTGCGCTCTTAGGCAGAGCAAGTCAACAAGAGCAGGGCTACAGCTTCATGTTGGAAGATTTCATCAATGGATGACAGACGTTAAACTCGCTAGATTTGTTCACGAGTAAGAAATAGTTTATTTTAATTGAATCTTTAAATTTTGTATCGTGCTTTTGATAGATATGCTGCAGTTTACCTCTGTGCCGGCCTGGAGAACCTCTTAGAGGAGATTCTGCTGCAGTGCTTACCCAGTGATTCAGATGTAACTCTAACTGCCACCCTTTTGGAGCATGCCATAGCCAACAATGGGGATTTATGGGGTCTGCTTCAGCCGTATGCTCATCTTAATGCAGGTCGAATTGCTTCAGGTAATATTTTACTGTTAGTTTTTTGTATAACTTGTGTTTTTTTTATCTATATACTTACAAAGCCCACAGAAGTTGCGAAATATATTGTGAAAGACAATTTTTATGAAAAACTAAGCAAGATTTATGAGGACTTACCCAAAAATGACGAAGTGTCAATACTGGGAGATGCGAATGCGCAAATAGGGAAAGAGCCATACCTAAGCGAAGTGACAGGAAATGGAAAAGGAATAATACATAATGTAACAAACCATAACGGGCACAGATTAACGCAATTAGCAGGATCATTGAACATGACCTTCCATTCAACAAAATTTGAAAACCCCAGAAAACACAAAGTTACTTGGAGACACTTGGCAGGAAACATTGAAAACCAAAACGATCACTTAATGGCCACAAAAGACATCAGCAGAAAGATAGTAGACACAAGATCATACAGAGAAGCACAGGCTGAAACTGATCACTATCTAGTAGTAGCAAAGATAAGAAAGATAGATCTACAGAGATTACAATACCAATAAAAACCATTAAAAATGGGACGTGGAGTAACTACAAAAAGACGAAGTGAAGAGTAAACTAGAAGAAACTAAAACAAAAAAGGCACCAAAAGACATAACGAATATAAATGAAACATGAAAAGAAATGAGAGACAATATAACAAAAGCAGCAGAGGAAATATTGAGGAAACCAATAACTTTTCAACCAAATAAGGAATGGTTTGATCAAGAATGTGAAGAGGCCAGAAAACAAAAAACTTTGCAAGAATCAAATCGATTGAAAGAAAGGATGAACAAAGCAGAACTGAATATGAAATAAAAAGAAACGCAGCAAATGTAAGATACTAGAAGAAAAAGAATGACTGGATATATAAGAAATTAGAAGAGATAGAACAGGAAGGCAAAAACTCCAACCTAAAACAATTTTATAAAAAAATTACTCCAGCCCAAGAGTAAAATAGCTAAAACCAGAGGAACAAAATACAAAACAGGCAAAACAGAGAATGACCCACAAAATATGGGTGTCATATGGAAACAATAATACCAAGAAATGTTATATACAGAAGAAGGAGAAATGCGAAAGGAAGAAAGGCACCCAGAACAAGAAGAAGGGGATTATAGATTTCAAAATGTTCTTTGATTCAGTGAGCAGAAAAGAACTAATAAAAGAACTAGAACACTTAGGAGTAGCGGGGAAATTAATAGCACTTATAGAAATGACCCTAACAAATACAAGTACGCAAGTGATATTCCAAGGAACAACAACGGAGAATGGAGCCCTTTGTAATAAAGAAAGGGGTAAAACAAGGGGACTCCCTACATCCAACCATATTCAACTTAAAACATTAGAAAGCGCAATGCGAAGAGCTATACTAGATAAGAAAAATATAACCAACCAAATACAAATAATAGCTTATGTAGACGACATAGCAGTCATAGGGAATAGAAAAGAAGATATTGCAAGAGCCGTAGACCAACTAGACAAAAAAGCAGAAAAAATTGGTATGGAAATAAATGAAGTAAAAACAAAATACTTACATGAAGATAGGAAAAGAATACGAGCACGCACAAAATTATTTAAAAACACAGGATTACATTTTCGAGAGTCAACAGTTTCAGTTATCTGGGAGCCACGATGCGACAAACTGGGGAGAACAAAAGATACAACCTATCATAACTTATGCGATGGAAATAATAGCAATAAGCAAAAATGAAGATCTAAAAATCATAGAACGAAAAATAATGAGAACAATACTGGGACCTAACATAACAAGAGATGGAGAAATAAGATTGAGAAAGAACAAAGAAATAGAGGAAGAACTTGAAGAAGAAAATATTGTCAGATTTATAAAAACACAACGATTACAATGGGCTGGACACATCGTGAGTAGAAAACCAAAGGAAGATTACACAGTGGACACCCTTCGGACCCAGAAAATAAGGAAGACCAAGAAAAAGATAAAAAGATGCTATAGAAGAGGACATAAAGGCATTAGGAATTGAAGATTGGAGGTCAAAGTGCGGGGATAGGAAAGAATGGAAGAAAATAACAGAGACCGCCAGGACCAACAACAAACTTGTAATAATAAAAATAAGCACATTTACGTCTTAACAGGGTATAAACCCCTATTTTGATGAGATTACATGGAAATCTCCTTTATTACAGCTAGAAGAAGATAGTTTGCATATTTTGAGATTATTTTTTCATTAAAAACACAATCGTGCAAATAATCAAGTATCTCTTATGGTTTACGAGCTACAGTCGAAAAGTTGAATCACAAATTTTCAGTGTATTAGGTCAATAATTTAATGTGACAGTTTTAAGTGGACAACAAATAACAATGAATATATTATAGGTTTGCTAAACGACGTAGTGGAAATTAGTGGATGCAGTTTCGATAGTTAAGAACTTAAGTTCACATAAACCAGGTCATATCAAGTTGGTTTAGTGAAATATACAATTTACACCTTGCGTGGTGTTCTGCTTCGGAAGAGTTATCTACAATGCAATAAAAGATTCAATAAAAGTCCTCTCAGTCTATTTTTTTTATATAGATCCAATAGTTATTGCTATGAAGTGGAAAATCAGACATGAATTTGCATTAAAAGTATTAATTTTTGTATAGTAACTCAAAAAATACAAGTGATGTATTAATTCTGATCGCCTTGAAATCACGAAATAGCAATATATACTTCAATACAAAAAAAATACGTCTGTCATATCATTGTAAAAACTAAATCCATTTTGAGTCAATTCGTAAAGTAGAATAAAATCATTTTTTATATACATTTTATATACAAATAGGCAAAGGTTGGACAATACCGTTCTACACCGTTCTTGTTTTATACATTAATCAAAATTTTAAAAAAATTACAATATTGCAAATGAACATAAGATTAGACATGCATCTTATTAAAATGTAATTTCTTCTTTTTTACTGGTACATGTTGCATTTCCTTTAGTTTCCTTATAACAATTTGTTGGTTTAATAATGAATTCTCAATCGTCACAGCACATTTCTATTCACAGTATAGAGGTATTTTCTCACTATTTTCTTTTAATGTTGGCCATCTTGTATACAGAAGCCCATACTGACGAAGAAAAAGAACAGTTCTATGAAAAGCTAAAGGAAAAAATAGAGGAAATAACGAGAGAGGACCTAATCATACGAGGGCGGGATGATAATTGGTTAGCCTAACAATGAAAGACTGGTTTTATGTTTTCAAAATTATTTTTATTTTTTAACATAGCCTTTTAGATGCTCAATAGATTTTGTCCAGCAATGTTCTAAAGCTTTGATCCCATGACAAAAGGTTTTTTACTCAAGGTCTGCAAAATAGGTGCCAACAGTGGCCTTGGCCTTTTCAACAGATGAAAATTTTTATCCACCGAGGAAAATGTTGAGCTTAGGGAATAAGCCGAAGTCCGAGGGAGCCAAATAGAACGAATAAGGTGGATGTGGAAGCAAATCGTGCTTTAATTCGATGACTTTACCATTGCAGTAACTCCAGTGTGAGAACGTGCATTTTCCTAGTAAAAAATTATTTTTTATGCACTACATCTGGCCGCTTTTTGTTGAATATTTTGATGCAATTGGTCCAAAACGTTAACAGAGAATTCACTACTTATCTTTTATTCCTGTGGAAGGTAATCGATCATCAAAATCCCTTTTGCATCGCAAAAAACCGATGCCATCACCATGCCAGCTGATTTTAGGGTAACAGCTTTCTCTGGGGCCGAAAAACTAGATTCTGCTCATTGCTTTATTTAAATTTGGTTTGTCTGATATAAATTTGATCAGTAGTAGCAAATAATGCATAAAATCAGTTGCATTCTACTTAGAACGGTCCAGACACTCTTGTCAAAGTTGCCTTCAAACACTTTTTGATCAAATGTAAGCAAACGCGGCACCCATCATGCGGACAGCTTTTTCGTGTCCAATTCTTGGGTTAAAATATCGCACACCAGCTCTTTTGAGATGTTTACTCCATTAGCTATTTCACTGAATTTCAGTCATTTATCTTTCAACACCATATCGTGGATTTTGGTAACCATTTTTGTTGTAGTGACACTTCTTTGGCGTTCAGAGCGGTGCTCGCTTTGGACGGTGGTGCAACCCTATTAAATTTAACCATCAATTGTTTTTCGGTCGTATATGAAGGAGCACATTCAGGAAGCACAGTTTTCGTCTATTCAAAAATGTTTGCACCTTTTAAGACTTTTATATGCAACAATTAAAAAACCGCACAATGGTCAGTATTTTCCATTGTTAAAAAATACAACACACGTGTTTTTTAAAAGGCTGCTAACAACAAAGTATTTCACAGATGCACTTTATATTTTCAGTATTGCCAATACATAGATGGAAGTTGATATTTTTGAATATACATTTATATTTATGTATTTAAAATATATAGAGGCTAACTAATTATCATCCCGCCCTCGTAGTACTGGGAGACTTTAATGCACAGATTGGCAAAAAGAGTATAATTAGTCAAGTTACAGGAACAAACACTATGCATGAAAAACCAACGACAACGGTATTAAATTATGTGGCTTAGCGACGAAAATGAATCTGATAATAAGCAGCACTAAGTTTGTACACCCAAAATAGCATAAGGTAACATGGATATCACTAGACAAGAAAACACAAGCGCAAATAGACCACATACTGGTAACACGAAGACGTCAATCATCAATAATGGATGTAAGAACTTACAGAGGAGCATGTGCCGGTTCAGATCATTTCATAGTAGCTGCAACCATCTGACAAAAGCAAAGTAGAGTAACGGAAAGAAAGGTAAAAAACAAAGAAATGGAATATAGGAAAGTTAAAAAATGAAACAATAAGACAACAACATGGGTAACTTTTGTATTTGAAGAGATAGAGAGATGGTTAAATTAGCAAAAAGGGGCAGGTTTGAGAGCTCATTAAGAATCCATCTTCAAATTTTACTTGTCATGGCCCACTTGTCTAAAATTTAAAAAAAAACAAAAACGAATTTCTTTTATATGCCGTAACTTTTTTGTTACTTAAGATATTGAGATGCGATTTGAACTAATTTGCATAATAATTTAAATACTTTTATTGGCACTTAATAAAACTAGTTTTATTTGTGTAAATTTTTAGTAATCTAATCTAACTTCAAAATTTTAAATTGGTACCGTGCAATTTTTTTGGCCCCTTTAAGAGAGGTTTTTTTCTGAATGCGATGATGTATCACATGATATGGAAACTTTTTCAAAATTTTGAAAAACAGCTTATTTCTTTTACAGGCAGAAATCACTAGTGCCATGATCACAATAATTTTGTTTTTTATTTATTACGATATCTGTGAAATTATTTTTCGAAACAAAAAGCAGGATTATCATTATACGTGCCTGTCAGTAGTGTATAATGGAAAATTTTGAAAATATGATGTATTTTGTGCGTATATCAAGTGCTACAAGAACGTAGAACTTACACGTCAAACATACGGAACACACTGACACTACTGTACTGGAAGGCACGTTTCGAAACATAATTTCACAGATGACGTAATAAATAAAAAACAAAATTATTGTGATCATGGCACTAGTGATTTCTGCCTGTAAAAGGAATAAGCTCAGTTTTTAAAAAGTTTGAAAAAGTTTCCATATCATGTGATACATCATTGCATTCAGAAAAAAATCCTCTCTTAAAGGGGCCAAAAAAATTGCAAGGTACCAATTTAAAATTTTGAGGTTAGGTTAGATTACTAAAAATTTACACAAATAAAACTGGTTTTATTAAATGCCAAAAAATGTATTTAAATTACCACGCCAATTAGTTCAAATCGCATCTCAATATCTTAACTAACAAAAAAGTTACAGCATATAAAAGAAATTAGATTTTGTTTTTTTTTTAATTTTAGACCAGTGGGCCATGACAAGTAAAATTTGAAGATGGATTCTTAATGAGCTCTCAAACCTGCACCTTTTTGCTAATTTAACCATCTCTCTATCTCTTCAAATACAAAAGTTACCCATGTTGTCCCTACGAAATTCGGGCACCCTGTATATGGAGGAATTAGAAAAGCAAATAAAAAGTAAACCAAAACATGAATCAACCGAAGAAAGCTAGAGGAGTATTAAAGAGTCAATAAATAAAACGGCAAAAAAAACAATCGGACATAAAAAAAGTGATAAAGAGAAGGAATGGTTCAACGAAAAATGTAAAAAAGGTTAAGACAAGACTAAAATGGCTAAGAAGTAATAGAGACGAGGATGAGAAAGAATACAAGGAAAAGCAGAAAGAATGTAATAGAACAATAAAAATCTGGTGTGATACACGCACACAACTTCCTTTTACAGTAATCTTATTATTAGCCAAAAATTTGATTTTAAATTTTTAAGCATTTGTCAAAAATTTTCAAAAATTACAAATTTTACAAAAACGGTACAAAATAGAGTGTTAGTTCAAGAGACAAATTTTCTCTAGAATTTTAAGCTGAATTAAAAAATGTAATAATATACCAGGTGTTCTATTTAAAATAGGTGTTAATAAAAAAAATAGAAAAAAAAACAAAAGAAAACCATTTTAGAAGCATTCAACTGGAAAATCACCTATCTCACATCAATACAAATTAAAAATGTAATAAAAATGTAAGGTTTACAAGAAATCGTTAGAGCCGTTTTTGAAAAAATCTAAAAAAACTGAAAAATCACAAGAGTAAACACCTACTTCCGGTTATGTGATTTTCTTCAAAAGCTTGCTGTCGCATCTACATAGTACACAAAACTTATATATGAAGTTTCAACGCCATACCTCTTTCCGTTTTTGAGATATTCTGTTCACAGACAGACCAATGAAAAAAAACATGTTTTTTGGGTTCAGGGGCTTTAAAACGTGAAGATCTGTTGAAAACTCAATTTCGAATGTTTGGGGTGAATCCAATAGGTACTTCCTTTATTGTAAAAGGAAGTAAATATCAAGGATATCAGGAAGTTGACAAGTTTAAATACCTGGGTGTTATGGTATCCAGCGATGGAGATAGGGAAACTAAAATAAGGGACAAAATAGTAGCTTTCTAAAGAAATTATTAAAAAGTAAATTCATTAAAAAAAAAAAACAATTAGAATTTATAACACGTTAATAAAACCGATAGCGATGTATGGAGCAGAAGTAATGTCAATGATGAAGAAAGAAGAAGAAAAATTAAAAATTAAGAATAGCAGAAAGAAAAATACTCAGAACAATACTAGGACCAATAAAAGTTTCAGAAAATGAGTACAGAATGGGAATGAACCACGAGATAGCACAGGAGATAGAAGTTGATATAATAAGAAAAATAAAGCAACAGAGAGTGAAATGGCTTGGACATGTGATGAGGGCTGACCACCAGGAAAGGACGAACATACCTAGTAATGAATTGGATACCAGCTGAAAAAAAGAGAAAAGGAAGACAGACCACAGTCGAGATGGCTGGATGAAGTGAAGCATGATCTGCTAAACATACGAATAGGAATGCAGGAAGTAGAGGAGAAGGTCAAGGATACGAAAGCGTGGAAAAAGATAAACCATCAAATAGAATAAAGACCGGACAGGGACTGATCCACCCCAAAAGGATCTAGAAAGCTTCCAAGAAGCGGCGAAACCCCTTCATGGGGTGTTAAGCCATTCATTCATTCATCTTGTATATTTTTGTATTATAATACTATGTCCGCATTCTTCACTAATAGTTCTAAATTCAATTATGATACTTTTACATGAAAAACCTCTAAATTTCAATATTCCACAGGTGCCCTAGCGCTTCCTCGATGGGCTTCCATCTCAAGCGTCAATTCGGGTCGAGATTCTGGTCGAGGTTCAGGTCCACCAGAGCCCTCCCTCATGACTACATGTGTCGGATCCTTAAGTGAACTCCAAGAATTGATAGGCCGCATGCAGCCTCGTATTCCGTTGTGTCCGCAGGCTGTCAGAGCGCTATTCTACTTTATGCGATGTTCCCAGCTGGAGCACGGCGAGCAAGGCGGGAGTGCTGTACAGGTAACGATTTCAGAAGCAATGGCTGGTACCTTGTGTGGTAACTTAACTTTCAGGAATTGTGTTATGAGAGGGCATACGTTGTTCTGCCACCTCTCGTGGAGTGGTTGAGAGTAGCTGTGGCCCATGGTGAGCACCGCTTTGCAGCTGTGCTGGATAGAGATGACATTATGCAAGCTGCGAGATTGCTACTGCCTGGAGTTGATTGCCCGGTCAGAGCCCTCGGTGAGGAAGCAATTCGGATAAGGCGGATTAATGGAGGGGAAGAGGATCATCTAGAGGCTTCACGGCAGATTCAGGTTGGGATTTAAGTTGTAAAATTCTAGTATCTTTAATAGAGTGCTTTATTGTTGTATCAAAACAAAATTTAAATGAAAACTATATTTTGTAAATCAATTGAAGGATCCATGAGTAACACAAAATGGGGTTGGATATCACTGGAAGGGTAGTGAAAAACACCAAACCTTCCTCATGAACATTGTTTAATAACAAGCAAGACTTAGGAGTTACAGCAACATGTTTCGACTTAACAAGTGATCATCAGGCTATTAATATTGAAAAATATTTAATTAGGTGAAAGCATAACACAAAAGAAATGCGTGTTGGGCCTTGAGGAGGAATAATTAGAACACGTGTGCACCATGCCAAATTTCGGCTGTCACCTAACCTTCGAGGCCACGCCGAACAAGGAACATGGGGAAATATAATAAAAAACTCAAAATAAATTTAAAGCTGACTCATTCCGTGAAGTGCAAAGTGTTTTATATTATATTTCCCCAGATACCTTGTTCGGCGTGGCCTCGAATTTTAGGTGACAGCCAAAATTTGGCATGGTGCACAAGTGTTCTAATTATTACTCTTCAAGGCCAACACGCACTTCCTTTGTGTTATGTTTTCACCTAATTAAGTATTTTTCAATGTTAATAGCCTGATGATGACTTGTTAAGTCGAAACATGTTGCTGTAACTCTTACGTTTTTCTTGTTATTAAATAATGTCTAAGGAGAAGGTTTGGTGTTTTTTACTACCCCTCCAGCTATATTTTGTAGTTGAAAAGGAAAGTGTTGAAAAGATTTATTTAATAATAGTTTTCTTGGTTACAGGTGGAATTAGCATTCAGACTTATGTTGACTGGCAGACCAGAATTGATCCAACAGGCTATGCCTCTTCTGCCGACTTCTACACGTCTCGATACCTTTAATCTGCAAGGTCATACAGCTCTCATGTTAGCAGCACTCATCAATGATGATATAACGCTTGTAGTAAGTTGAGTAGTACTGTCATGTCAGCAAATTTTGCTACTAATGAAATGAAGTTTGATTTTGCTAGTGTCTACTCTCAGTATCTATTATAATCACAGGTATTGTAATGGTTTACTACCCACAGCAATTCTGATTGCCTAATTAACACGAAAATTAGTAATTTCAAAATGAGCACAGAATTAAATATTTTGTTTATTACAAGATAGCGGTAACTGCAATTTGAGGGAGAAGGGTTAGCATTAAATAAGGTAGAATTCGAAAGGGTTACGTTCACAGTTTCAATCATAATAGATGTTCAGAATGGCAAATGCAGCTTAATTTGTGTAGCTGACAGATTTGCGTTTAGTAACGTCAAGCAATAATGTGAATTTAAAATAATGCAAAGATGGGTTTGTGAAGTACACAAATTGTATGAGCGTTATGAGTATTAAAAGTTTATAAGCCCAGAAACGGCAAGATAACTGACTGGTAAAGGAGCAGTGCGAGCAAAGCAATTATTGCAAAGAGCAGTGAAATAAGGCAACCTATCGAGGAGACATAGACAATTAGTGTAGTGAAACTCATGTGAATCAGTGCATTTAAACTAAGTGATTAAAATCAGAGATTTAAAGTGTGAAAATGACAATTTCTAAGAAAAGACAGTTTAGTATTTAAAGAAATACAGTACATCAAAACTATATTTCATAAATAAAAACTTTATATTGAACCTTATTTTTATAAAAACAAATGTAAATCGTAATCGCTAGATAACGAGACAGTCAGTTGTTTAATATCCAAACAAGCTTGGAAAATTTGTGCTGTGTGCTAGTTGAGCTCGCAGATTAATGTAAAAATTTTAAATAAAAAAGTTATTTGTGCCAGCCAAAACTAATTTTCATAGTGATAACAGTTCCCAGTAAAGAGGGATAGCCAGCTGTAAGATTTGCCAAAGTGCGACCAACTTCGGAGTCTCTTTCTGACTACTTGGAGGTATCGGCCAGCCAGAACCTTTTGTGCTATGTTTGCAGAAGACCTTCAGGGGCGCCAGAGTGAAGAAATTTGGACCAAAAAGCTGTCACCAAGTGTGTAATTGTCGTGGCGTCACTAGAAAATGCATCCAGCATACGAAGCTCTTTGTTTAATGTAGGATTCCACAGGAAAGCGTTGCCGAAGGCCCATAAACAGTGGGTTTCTCCAAGATTGGACATTGCCCAAGGGGTTGAACGTGATTCCAGCTGCGTAAATCCGTCCAGATTTCAATAACCGAGGTAGCGCCCTTTAAATTTGTGAATTGGAGCCGAATTTGCCATTTTAGCGGAAATTAAACAAAAGCAGATCAGAGCGTTGGTTTACGTCATCTGAAACAAAACTAGGTTAACCAGAAGCTACGTTACATAATTCGCAGCATTTACCTGATGTGTTCTTGCCATTTTTGGTGTTTTTAAATTCAGATTACGCTGTTTTCTTGTACGTGCAGATCATTTTGTGCACAATCAATTTTGAGATTAAAGAGCTGTCAGAGCAAATTTGAGCGTTTGCCATACTACACTGGTTAGTTTGTCAAAGTATTTGTAATACAAAGTTTTTTGTTAGAACCTAGCCTTGAGACGAGAGTTTTTCTTATGCTACACCCGAGCTTTGCCCTATTACTATAACAGTTAATATGACTGAAAATTACAGAAAATCTTCTATGCAACACGTTGCAAAATTAGTGTTTTTCACACACTTATTGCCCAACTCGCTAGCGCACGTAGGACAAACTTCATGTCTACACAAAACACTTTCATTTTGCAACTTGGTACATAAATAGCTATTTATTATTGTCATGCTATAGGCACTGCTGGATGCTGGTGCCTCCTTAGATGTAGAAACACCAGCAAGCGGGAATCCCATGTACGCAGCAGTTAATGGTGAGACACAGCACTGGACAGCTCTCACTTATGCTGCAGCTCGGGGGCATACACGTTGTGCACGTTTGTTGCTCGAACGAGGTGCTAGTGTGGAGGGTGGAGCACAGCTCAGCGAGGATAAATGTACACTCACACCCTTGCAGGTAAGGGGATATGAATAAGTGTTACAGGATGTATACTGAGTGTGTTTTTTGACATTTGTAAATTATTATGTCGTTTTTCTTGTTACTCAGATAAATGTGTATAAGCAAATTTAAAATAAACGAGTTTAGGTTGCTTGCGGTGCCGGAAATCTCGACATGGTTGTCTTGCTATTAGCACACGGAGCAAATCCATTCCTTTCCACTCAGCTGAAGGACACCCTGTGCTATTCTGCATCAGCACAAAGGGGCTGCTACAGTGCAATGTCGGTGGCTGCAGCCCACGGCCAACGAGCTATCCTGCAAAAACTCGTGGCCCAGCCTATAGCACCGGTGAGCAAGGAAGTGTTATCATTAGAAGAAATGCTGGCTGAAGGTACTGACTCAACTATGCCAAATTAGCTCTTTTAAAGTTTAACTTTAGGAACTGCAACGAAAGACCATCGCTCCAGTCCATCCAGTTCGACACCCCAGTTCAGTAAAATGCAAATCAAGGCACTGCAAGAGGCTATGTATCACAGTGCCGAAAATAATCATCTCGATATTACGGTAGAAATTCGAAGTTTAGGCATTCCGTGGACGCTGCATTGCTGGATGCACTCGTTGGGGGCTGCGCATGAATCTCGGCTGGACTGCGTGATTGACCAACTCCTGCAGGATTTTCTTCAAGTTTGCCCGGACGACTATAGTTCCCAGTTTGTACAAGAATGCCTGCCCCTGCTTTTCAATATATTTCGCTATAGCAAGGTTTGTTGGGTTTGGTTTGACATTGTTTTGTAATAACTTTCTAATTTCTTTTGTAGAAAGAGGGAACTACTCTTCTGTTAGCAGATATTTTTTCTACTTGCTTTGGCTGGGAACCAATTAAACCAGTGCGAGAATGTGTACTAACGGGGGTCTCAGGGTCGCGTATCGACCCTAAATACGTCAACAACCCTGAACTCAGCGATGTTACTTTCAGGGTTGAAGGTAAAAATAATCTGAATTATTCTGTTGTTTTAAGCTTAAACAATTGTGCGGCTATTGAACAACTTACTTAAACACAGCATCTGGGTATTTGAAGCAATATATCAAAAACACGAATATTGTTATATGGAATTTCTTAATTCCTTGCAGGAAAGTGTCACTTGTAACACCTATTTTAGAGGAAATTATATGTGTAGAGAATTTTAACATTAATGTCCTGTTGTTAAATTATTAACTAAAGAAGTAATGGATTGTCCTAGATCCATTACTTAGATTACAATATTATCGATTTAATAATAATTAATGTTGAAGAAATTTAACTCTTATAATGTAAAAAAGGCGATGTATTTTTTATATGATTATTGATTTCTCTATTCTAATTATTCTATATATATATAAAAGAAGAAACTCATTCTCACAAATAAACACTTTATTTAGTACCATCCTGCACATTGGTAATACTGCAAACCCCTTTGGAAATATAAATACTTTTGTAACTCGACAACAAATTGATATACATATACACTGGAGCAATTAAATAGGACAGAATTACACGATATAAAAGTAGAGGAGGTAAATAAATAACATAATAATCATACATAAGAGAAGACTAAAAAGAAAAAGGGGGAATAGCAAGTGAAAGATCTTCAACAGATGTGAATAAAGAAAGAGAGGATATGACAAAACAGGCAAAATAAACAATATATAGGCGCAGAGATCCAAAAAAACTGTTAAAGATTGTTACAAATTTGGCAAAGAACGCATACGCAGACGTAGAAATAAAATTGAAATAAAAAACATGGAATGTTACCACAATTAATGGTAAAGAAATAAAAATAGTGGGAGAAATGAATAAATAGAATGAAAACATTACGACAAAGCAAAACTGAAACGAGAAGTAATAGAATAAAAAATTTAACAAATCAACATATACTTTTATCACTCAGGAACTCAACCAGAAATAGAAGTAAAGGAGTAGGGATAATAGCTAAAAAGGAAATATAACCGAACATAAATTATGCAGCAATAAACTCAAGAATAATATGGATACAGCTAGAGCTGAACAGAAAGAAATAAATAACTTCTACTTAAAAATGTAAGAAGAAAATAGGGAGCAAACTGAAAAAATAATACTAATGAGTGACTGGAACGGCAGAATAGGTAGGTACATAAACAGAGGAATGGAATGCATGGGACAATTTGGGGAGGATGGAATGTCAAAACAGAAAGTGAGAAAAATGCTAGAATTTTGTCAAATAAATGATATACTGATTGGTAATTCTTTTTCGTATCAAAGAATGATTCAAAGATATATGTTTGAAGCAGAAGAAAGAAATGCAAAAAGCATCGTAGATTATATAATATATACGCAGAAAACCCAACTATATAACAGAAGTTAAAGTGGAAACAGAGGCAGAATTAGATACTAAGTACAAACTTGTGACAGTACAAACAATTTAAAAAACCCAAAAAAGAAAAAGATGTAATATACACAATAATTGAATTTAAGAAGTTAAAAAGTTAAAAATGGAAGAAATATGCCAGCAGTACCAAAGTGAGATAGAGGAAGAAGTCGCCAAGTTAAAGAAAAGAAAAACCAACTGGACTATAGAAGAAAGATGAAAAGACTTGAAAACGACTAATACACAAAGCAGAAAAGATGTGTAGTAAGAAGAAGATTAGCAACCGAGTTAAAAGGAGCTTGGAAGAAATATATGAAAACCAGACTAGAAGTGGATAGAAAAGAATATATAGAAAGAAAAAACTAGGCAAAAAGGAAAATAAGGAAAGCAAAAAAGAAAAGTTGTGAGGGAAATATCAATATGATATGAACAATGGAAACTTCTGGAATATAATAAGAGCAGCAGGTGGAAGAAAAAGAAAAACGATTAGAATTATAAAAGATAAGAATAACCAAGTGAAACCCCTATCTGAAGAAGTAGCAGAGATGTGGATATATTACGATGAAATTACTACAATTAAAAAGATGAACACAGGGATAGAAAAGAAGACAGGACACAAGAAACAGAAGAAGTAAGAGTGGGGAAAGCATGTGGAGCAGACAAAATCGAACCAGAGATTAAATGGGGAGAAACAAAAGCAAGAAAATGGATATGAGAAACAAAAGAACGAATATGGCGAGACGAGCAAATACCTAATTTTTGGGTATAATTTAATAATGCCTATTTTTAAGAAAGAAGAACAGACGAACTGTGACAATTACAGAGCGGTATGCCTAACGTCAGTGGTGTTCAAAATATACACAAGAATGATAGAAAGGAAGCAAAGAAAAATGGTTGAAAACAAACATGAAGATGAGCAAACAGCATTTAGAATTCATAGAAGAACTTCGGACAATATCAGTATATTAAGGAACATAATACAGAGAATAGACAAAGGACAAGAATTGTACTTAATCTACATAGAGCTGCATTTGACAGAATACAAAGAGAAGGGATATGGAAGTGTCTAGAACAGTTGGAAATCGCAGAGAAAATTATGAGTTATCAAAAGTGTATAAATATAGTTTTTTAAATCTCAACTGCTATTAATATAGTGATTCGAATTTATAGTTCTCGTTTAAGATAAAGATATTTTCTGAACCAACGATAATTAACTATGAATACTAAAAAGAGAAAAGCGAAGCAGATTATCAAAGAAAAGAAAAAAGCGTATCAGATGAAGAAAATAGAAAAAAATTAAAAACATTACTAAGCAAGAAGGGCGAAAATTTTACAAAGAAGCTATTAAAAAGTGGGAGAAGCTGATAAATAGGATTCATGCACAAACAGAAATCATGTTGGAAAAGAAAAAAATGCCAAAGGCATAAAATCCAGCAATAATCCAGCTCATATTTAGAAAAGAAAGTCGTTTCAACCCCAAAAACTATAGACCTATAGCATTGCCGAGTGTGACATATGAAATCCTAACAAAACTGATTAACAAAAGGGTCAAGAGAGTTGCGTAAATGGTCTATAGCATTGCCGAGTGTGACATATAAAATCCTAACAAAGCTGATCAACGAAAGGGTCAAGAGAGTTGCGTAAATGGTAGTAGGAGACTACCAGTGTGGATTTAGAGCCAACAGATCCATAACTGACCAAATATTCCCACTAACGCAAATGCAAGAAAAATTTTGGAGGATAAAATACCAGTTTATATGTTGTTCATGGATTTCAAACAAGGCTATGACAGCATTAAATGGAAGAAACGTTTTGAAACCATGCAAGAATTTTAAGTTTTCGAAGGAACTAATACAATTAGTGAAAATGACACTAAATGAAACGGGTAATTAAGTCAGAATAGGGGCCGATGTAATAAAACCCTACATTACAAAGGCTGTATTATCTTACTAGCGGTACTATTTAATTTAGTGCTCGAAAGGATTTTTAGAAAAAGTAAGATCAAAAGAAAAGAAACAATAATGAACAGCTCTCACCAGTACCTCGGATATGCAGGTGATATTGCGATTATTACAAGAACGAAATATAAGCTAAAGATCACAATGAAAAACTAGTCATAGAAGCTCAAAAGTTTGGCGTGAACATTAACGAAGAAGATACAAAGTATCTGATATCAGGATGCAGAAACCAGCTAGGAGAAGGTTATTTGAAAATCTAGCTGAACAAGAAACCGTACGTGTTCAAAAATTTAGAATGTGTGTTACATTTAGGTGTTGAAATTACCACTGTCCGGAAATAGAAAGGTGAATTATGGCAGCGGCAAAAAGTGCTGCAGGCTTGCACACTTTGTTAAGGACAAAAAAATATCTCGAGTTCAGTGAAAATACAAATTTACCAAAACATTGTAAGACCAGTAGCAACCTATGTCACCAAAACATGGGTGCTAAGAAAAACTGATACGAAGAAACTGGAGGCACAGGGTAGGAAAATCTTAAGAACTGTATACAGAGGAGTAAAAGAGGGAGAGCTGTGGAGAAGAAGAACTAATGAAGAGCCGCATAACCTATATAACAAACCCGGAATCATCAATATTGCAATACAAAGTTGACTAAGATGGTTAGGACATTTGGAGAGAATGAGTATAAAATGGAACACAAGAAAAGCTTGGCTTGAGCAACCGGAGAGAAGATGTAGGAAAGGAAGGCCTAAGAAGTGTTAGATGGACTGCATAGAAGATGATTTGGAGAAGTCAGGAATAAAAGGATGGAGATTCATGGCAAGAGACAGGCAGAAACGGAGGAAAGCCGTAAACCCAAGCACTAGGTCTTAGAGCCTGAAGTGCTAATATATCGAGAGATCCAAAAAAAACTGTTCCTTAGCGGGCTGTGGAAATTCAACGTATGAATAATATGTTGGTGACACTGTACGTCAATGTCAAATTCGAGGTCAGCAGGTTAGGATTTGCGTCATTTTGTGTCATAACTGACGGAAAACCTAACCTGATCACCTCGAATTTGACATTGACGTACAGTGTCACCAACATATTATTCATACGTTGAATTTCCACAGCCCGCTAAGGAACAATTTTTTTTGGATCTCTCGATACGAGATGATCCACTAGTCTCTTTAAAAACTTTGGCAACGGAAAGTAGATTTAATTTCATGAAAAAATTGCAGGTAAACATAGGTTCTTTCGTTCTTTGTTCAGAAGTTCTCTCTCTCTCTCACTCTCTTCTTCAGACTTTGTTGGTCCAATATTGGACATAGTCCTCCCCGATTCGGTTCCATTCTTCTCTGTGATTTGCCAGTCTGATCCACTTTTTACCGGCCACTTTCCGGATGTCATCCGATCATCTGGTTACTGGTCTTCCTACGCTTCGTCTCGTTGTTCTTGGTCTCCGCTGTAGCAGTCTTGTAGCCCATCTATCATGTGTCCTTCTCGTCACATGTCCTGCCCAACTTCACTTCAGTTGGGCTATTCTTTTTACTACATCCTCCACTCCTGTTTGCTTTCTAATCCATTCGTTTCTTTTTTTTTTCCGAAGAGTTATGCCCAGCATTTGTCTTTCCATAGCTCTTTGGGATTTTGCCAAAAAAAAATTTCAGAAGTTATATAACGATTTTAAAGTTTTTATATTCAAAACACGTAGTAACCGTTTAACATTACAAAAGCTAGTACCCATAAGTTACATGACAACCTGTAAACAATACCTAGTTGTTTGTTTATGACAGAACTTTCTGTTACAATTTGTAGAAAAAAATGTGTTATATTTTAGGAAGATTTTAGTAACGAATTTCAATCTTTAGCTTCAGTTTTCTTGAAAACTACTGCTCTCCGCTACTCCAAACAAGAGTACCTTTTGCATGTAAAAAAGTCTAATCTTTTCCATATATCTAACCAGAATTTTGATTGTAAAAAGTTATGACAGAAAACCTTTTCCCACCCTTGTATAAACTACCCCATTTGAACCTTATACCAACTGTTGTCACTATCGTCTAATACAGAATAAAAAATTACGTAGATATACCAAATTACGCCAAATTTGTTTGATTTGTACTATTTTAATTAAATAAAATACATGTTTTTTTTTATTACCACTCTCAGGACTATAGCTCCCTTGTGACACATTTCCGGATCTGTGTTTATATGAATTTTTTTTCATGAAATTAAATCTAGTTCCCGTTGCCAAGATTTATAAAGAGGCTAGTGAACAACCCTATATACAGGTTGATTGTAAATTAAGAGCCAGTTGAATTTCTCCATTGTTGTGAAAGATAGAAAAAACTTAAGAAACTATAGAAAAGCTATACAATTGTATGTGACAAATATTTTAAGGGTACAAACAGAAATATCCGACTTTTCGTAGTCTCTTAAGATTGTATTCAGCTCAAAAGTGCTATTGACTACATAACTTTAAACGTTTAAATGCTAATAGCTTGTGAATTATTAACCCCAGGCCTATAGCTGATTAATAGTTTTTTAAAGATAATTTCATAAACTATCAAATTAATCTAAAAAGTAGGGGGTGTTCCATAAGAAAAACCAAAAATAATTAAACTTTCAGTTTAGCCGGAAGTCGGGTATTTCTGTTTGTACTCTTAAAATATGTGTCACATAAAATCGTGTAAATTTTCTATACAAAAGTTTTTTCTATATGTCATAATGGAGAAAAACAATTGGTCCTTAATTTACAATTAACTTGTATACTCGGTTGTTCACAAGCCTCTTTACAAACCTTAGCAATGGAAATTAGATTTAATTTCATGAAAAAAATTTCATATAAACATAGGTCCGGAAAAGCGTTGCAAGGAAGCTATAGCCCTGAGAAGGGTGAAGGTGAAGTTAAAGATCCAACCCTAATTTCCAAATTAGATTTTTGAGCTCCAGCGTACCAGCAGAAAGATGTTTTAATCGTACTAATGTTGAATATATGATTGTATGTGGTTGTTTTAATTAAGTTTATTGTGTTATATTTTCATACATGTTCGATGTCAATAACAGATATTCTTATTACAAGGTCGGCTGTTCTATGCACACAAAATTGTGCTCGTTACTGCCAGCCCCCGACTTCGGGCCATGCTTAGTTCGAAACTGTGCGAAGGAGGAACCCCGACCGTCCAAATTAACGATATTCGATACCACATTTTTCAGGTAATTTGTACTAGTCAATCGTAAGTGAAGCATCCTAATCAATTCCTAAAATTCAAGATTGTCATGCAGTTCCTATACCAGGGAGGTTGTAAGGATTTGGAACCTGCGCCTGAAGACATTCTGGAGCTTATGGCGGCGGCAAACTTCTTCCAGCTGGATGGTTTGTTGCGGTACTGCGAAGGCCGTTGTTCTGCTATGCTGGCTCTGGACAACGTTGTGTCTATGTATATACATGCGAAGGTGTACAACGCGGTGCAGCTGCTTGAGTACTGCCAGAGTTTTTTGTTGCAGAATATGGTAGCGTTGCTAACATATGACGACTCAGTGAAAAGATTGTTGTTTGCTAAAAAGTTACCCAATCACGATGTGCTTGGTGGACTGCTGAATACTTTGCAAAACCGAATTAAGCTACGCAGGTCACAGAATGGTAGTTGTAAGCTTGCTCAAGGTGGTCAAAAAAATGGAAGTAACAAGTAACGAAGTAATAGACCACTATTTTTTTGAATGTTTGTATTTATTTTATTATTAAGTATATATTTTACTGAAATAAATATATTTTGACTAATTGGTCAAAGCTGCATTTGCAATCTATTTATATAGTTATTTATATTAATTCATTTATTTACTACATGGAGATGAATAATTTTTTTGTTATGCAGACATATATGTATTTTATAATATATATTCATTTCCACAGTAACGGTGATTCATTTACCTTTCTTGAATTTAGTTTAGGATTGGCAGTTTGAGCATATTCATTGCTTCAGGGCAATTTTACATAAAGTATTGAGATTAGATATGCTTCAAAGTAAGCCTACTGTGTACAAAAATAATCACAGATGCCCAAACAAGTTTTGATTTATTTACTATATTTCAGATTTTTATGAAATATTATTGTTTAATGTTCAATATTAGCTAAAGTTAAATAAAAACATCTTTAACTACATTGACCATACCATTCATGAGATTAGAAACCAATAAGAATGCATAGTTTCTTGTTGTTGTCATGTATTACAACAGTTATTTCAGTAACTATGGCGATATTGATTATACAAACCTTTGTATAATCTCAGTTTAAGAAAAGAGACTACTTTAGTCAATAAAGAATCCTCGTCTTCTTTGTCCTTAGAAAAGAGTGATGCTCAAACCAATCAAATCAATTATTTATTAAAAATAATTATTACATTTTGTTTTTAATCCCTTAGTTTTTGTTTATTCATAGTAGTCTACCTGTATACAAAATTCTTGAGGCTTAATGTATTACCTAATAAAATACTACTGGACACTACATGTCTATGGCGTTTCAGGCAACACGACTTGTATAATCGATAAATTTCGATCATCTAGGTGTATAGTACAGTCTGTTCTACAAAACGGGCCCAAAACTATAGCAACTTTAATTGTATTTTTACTCCAACAAACCATATATAGTGTTAAATAGGATGGTCTTAGTTACAATGTAGAAAAAAATTGTAAACGTCATCATTTATTTGTTTTTTAAATATTTTTAAATTGGTTGTTATAATTTTTTGGTGTATTCTTGTAGAGAATTTTATGTAATGTGAGTTGGGGCGAGATTGAACACATTTTGGTTTGGACGAACTTTAAAGGGGTGTAACAAAAATAAATTAAATTTAACTAAACTTTTCCAATAACATCTTTACTATCTAGGGTAACTATGTAATAAATACTATCACGATATATTGTGATTTTCTCTAAAAAAAATCAAATATATACCAAGAGGTCACGTTTCCGAACTTGCCCCATGTACCAGGGCAAGGTCGAAATTTGTGTCTGAATTGCATATGACGCGCATATGAAAAGAGTCAGGCTCGCATTAACCTGGTCTGAATATTCTAATTTACCATTCAGAAAGCAACATAAGTAATAAGACAATTGTAAGTAGTTATCAAATTTGTTTGTTTGTTAATGGACAAGGTCTAGGCATGCAGAGTACCAGGTACCTTAGACACCTACTGCTGTGGTCATATGACTTATACTTAGAATTTTGCCGAGACTAAGGAGTTCTAACCCTATCAAGGGATCTTTTACATGCTACACATCGTAGTAACATGGGACCCACGGCTTTACATCACTTCCGAATGATGGCATTCTGTAGAGGTTTTCAACTGAATTTTTTTATTTTAAAAACCTCGCCAGGACCGGGGATCGAACTCACGACCTTAGATCAGTAATCAGAATGCTTAACCACTGAGCTACCAACCCCGGCTTAATAAATTTATTTCATAAAAGGCATAGTTATAAAGGATTATTTATGACAAATTAATTCCAAAAAACTGAAATCCTGTTGCCCAGTTTTGCTGGATTCAAAGGGCTTAAAAGTCAACTGGGGATGGCACCGCTCGACATTTTGAACTGCACGTTAAAGCGAGCGAAACATCAGAAGCAGCGATTTTCCAGAGACGTATCATAAAGGTAGGAAGTGCACACTTTTTGCCATATTAGCACGCGAAATTGTAAATGTTTGTTACAAAAGTAGGTAATTTGGTTCATTTAAGATTCAAAATTTTGCCAATAACGTATAGATTCCTTCTCTGACCGTAACAAAGCCCATTGAACTCACGATTCAAGTTTTAATTTATTGTTTTGTGACTTTTATAATATTTGAACCTTGAGATAACATTTTGGTATTTGTTGTGGTATACTAACCATCGAAGCATAACACAATCATTAACACTTAAATTCAATACAGTTAAAGCGTTAGGGGTGTTATAGCAATATATACAAAGGATGTAAAGTGTTTACTGCCCGTAATATAGAACAATACATTATTTTTCACATAATTCCCTTCAACATGACGACAGTTACTTCACCAATGTTTAAGCATAGCAGGTCCATTCTTGAAAAAATCAGAATTTCTGCTATAACAGCCTCATCGCTCCTAAATGTTGATCCTGGAAGACTCTCATTTAGCTTTGGAAATAAATAAAAATAGCTAGAAGCTAGGTTAGGGGAGTAGGGTGGATGCAGGAATTGTGTTCATAGAAGAAATAAGGGTCTTACGAACCGGAGCATTATCGCGATGAAGAATTCCTTCTTATAGTTTTTCTCTTCTTTTTTCTTTAATACAATAAAGAATTTTTTTAACTAATGTTGCATAATATTGACCAGTGTTGTTAACCTACAATCTTCTCTAGCTACGCCATTCTTACGATCTATGTTTCTTGAATACACGCAGAATTGGACAAAATGCCGAAAATGACCAAAACGCTGAATTCTCTCGGTGGACACATCGCCGAAAATGGACAAATCGCCGAATTAGTTATCGTGGACAAAACCGGAAATGCCCAAAACGCCGAACTCTGTCGGTGGACATATCGCCGAAAATGGGCAAATCGCCGAACCGTGTAAAATGACGCCACATTGATCGGAAAGTTGGCGTCGCTCAATTTTGTTCAAAACGCCGATTTGTGTCGGTGGACAGGTCGCCGAAAAAGGACATATCGCCGAAATAGTTACCGTGGACAAAATGCCGAAAATGCCCAAAACGCCGAATTCTGTCGGTGGACATATCGCCGAAAATGGACAAATCGCCGAATTAGTTAGCGTGGTAAAACGCCGAAAATGCCCAAAACGCCGAATGTAGTCGGTGGACATATCGCCGAAAATGGACAAATCGCCGAATTAGTTATCGTGGACAAAACCGGAAATTCCCAAAACGCCGAACTCTGTCGGTGGACATATCGCCGAAAATGGACAAATCGCCGAATCAGTTATCGTGGACAAAACGCGGAAAATGCCCAAAACGCCGAATTCTCTCGGTGGACACATCGCCGAAATAGTTACCGTGGACAAAATGCCGAAAATGCCCAAAACGCCGAATTCTCTCGGTGGACATATCGCCGAAAATGGACAAATCGCCGAATTAGTTAGCGTGGTAAAACGCCGAAAATGCCCAAAACGCCGAATGTAGTCGGTGGACATATCGCCGAATATGGACAAATCGCCGAATCAGTTATCGTGGACAAAACGCGGAAAATGCCCAAAACGCCGAATTCTCTCGGTGGACACATCGCCGAAATAGTTACCGTGGACAAAATGCCGAAAATGCCCAAAACGCCGAATTCTCTCGGTGGACATATCGCCGAAAATGGACAAATCGCCGAATTAGTTAGCGTGGTAAAATGCCCAAAACGCCGAATGTAGTCGGTGGACATATCGCCGAAAATGGACAAATCGCCGAATTAGTTATCGTGGACAAAACCGGAAATTCCCAAAACGCCGAACTCTGTCGGTGGACATATCGCCGAAAATGGACAAATCGCCGAACCGTGTAAATTGACGCCACATTAATCGGAATGTTGGCTTCACTCAATTTTGTTCAAAACGCCGATTTGTGTCGGTGGACATATCGCCGAAAATGGACAAATCGCCGAATCAATTAGGGTCGTTAAAACACCGAAAATGCTCAAAACGCCAAATGTAGTCGGTGGACATATCGCCGAAAATGGACAAATCGCCGAACCGAGTAAAATGACGCCACATTGATCGGAAAGCTGGCGTTGCTCAATTTTGTTCAAAACGCCGATTTGTGTCGGTGGACAGATCGCCGAAAATGGACAAATCGCCGAATTAGTTAGCGTGGTAAAACGCCGAAAATGCCCAAAACGCCGAATGTAGTCGGTGGACATATCGCCGAAAATGGACAAATCGCCGAATTAGTTATCGTGGACAAAACCGGAAATTCCCAAAACGCCGAACTCTGTCGGTGGACATATCACCGAAAATGGACAAATCGCCGAATCAGTTATCGTGGACAAAACGCGGAAAATGCCCAAAACGCCGAATTCTCTCGGTGGACACATCGCCGAAATAGTTACCGTGGACAAAATGCCGAAAATGCCCAAAACGCCGAATTCTCTCGGTGGACATATCGCCGAAAATGGACAAATCGCCGAATTAGTTAGCGTGGTAAAACGCCGAAAATGCCCAAAACGCCGAATGTAGTCGGTGGACATATCGCCGAAAATGGACAAATCGCCGAATCAGTTATCGTGGACAAAACGCGGAAAATGCCCAAAACGCCGAATTCTCTCGGTGGACATATCGCCGAAAATGGACAAATCGCCGAATTAGTTAGCGTGGTAAAACGCCGAAAATGCCCAAAACGCCGAATGTAGTCGGTGGACATATCGCCGAAAATGGACAAATCGCCGAATTAGTTATCGTGGACAAAACGCGGAAAATGCCCAAAACGCCGAATTCTCTCGGTGGACACATCGCCGAAATAGTTACCGTGGACAAAATGCCGAAAATGCCCAAAACGCCGAATTCTCTCGGTGGACATATCGCCGAAAATGGACAAATCGCCGAATTAGTTAGCGTGGTAAAATGCCCAAAACGCCGAATGTAGTCGGTGGACATATCGCCGAAAATGGACAAATCGCCGAATCAGTTATCGTGGACAAAACGCGGAAAATGCCCAAAACGCCGAATTCTCTCGGTGGACATATCGCCGAAAATGGACAAATCGCCGAATTAGTTAGCGTGGTAAAACGCCGAAAATGCCCAAAACGCCGAATGTAGTCGGTGGACATATCGCCGAAAATGGACAAATCGCCGAATCAGTTATCGTGGATAAAACGCGGAAAATGCCCAAAACGCCGAATTCTCTCGGTGGACACATCGCCGAAATAGTTACCGTGGACAAAATGCCGAAAATGCCCAAAACGCCGAATTCTCTCGGTGGACATATTGCCGAAAATGGACAAATCGCCGAATTAGTTAGCGTGGTAAAACGCCGAAAATGCCCAAAACGCCGAATGTAGTCGGTGGACATATCGCCGAAAATGGACAAATCGCCGAATCAGTTATCGTGGACAAAACGCGGAAAATGCCCAAAACGCCGAATTCTCTCGGTGGACATATCGCCGAAAATGGACAAATCGCCGAATTAGTTAGCGTGGTAAAACGCCGAAAATGCCCAAAACGCCGAATGTAGTCGGTGGACATATCGCCGAAAATGGACAAATCGCCGAATCAGTTATCGTGGACAAAACGCGGAAAATGCCCAAAACGCCGAATTCTCTCGGTGGACACATCGCCGAAATAGTTACCGTGGACAAAATGCCGAAAATGCCCAAAACGCCGAATTCTCTCGGTGGACATATCGCCGAAAATGGACAAATCGCCGAATTAGTTAGCGTGGTAAAACGCCGAAAATGCCCAAAACGCCGAATGTAGTCGGTGGACATATCGCCGAAAATGGACAAATCGCCGAATCAGTTATCGTGGACAAAACGCGGAAAATGCCCAAAACGCCGAATTCTCTCGGTGGACATATCGCCGAAAATGGACAAATCGCCGAATTAGTTAGCGTGGTAAAACGCCGAAAATGTCCAAAACGCCGAATGTAGTCGGTGGACATATCGCCGAAAATGGACAAATCGCCGAACCGTGTAAATTGACGCCACATTAATCGGAATGTTGGCTTCACTCAATTTTGTTCAAAACGCCGATTTGTGTCGGTGGACATATCGCCGAAAATGGACAAATCGCCGAATCAATTAGGGTCGTTAAAACACCGAAAATGCTCAAAACGCCAAATGTAGTCGGTGGACATATCGCCGAAAATGGACAAATCGCCGAACCGAGTAAAATGACGCCACATTGATCGGAAAGCTGGCGTTGCTCAATTTTGTTCAAAACGCCGATTTGTGTCGGTGGACAGATCGCCGAAAATGGACAAATCGCCGAATTAGTTAGCGTGGTAAAACGCCGAAAATGCCCAAAACGCCGAATGTAGTCGGTGGACATATCGCCGAAAATGGACAAATCGCCGAATTAGTTATCGTGGACAAAACCGGAAATTCCCAAAACGCCGAACTCTGTCGGTGGACATATCGCCGAAAATGGACAAATCGCCGAATCAGTTATCGTGGACAAAACGCGGAAAATGCCCAAAACGCCGAATTCTCTCGGTGGACACATCGCCGAAATAGTTACCGTGGACAAAATGCCGAAAATGCCCAAAACGCCGAATTCTCTCGGTGGACATATCGCCGAAAATGGACAAATCGCCGAATTAGTTAGCGTGGTAAAACGCCGAAAATGCCCAAAACGCCGAATGTAGTCGGTGGACATATCGCCGAAAATGGACAAATCGCCGAATCAGTTATCGTGGACAAAACGCGGAAAATGCCCAAAACGCCGAATTCTCTCGGTGGACATATCGCCGAAAATGGACAAATCGCCGAATTAGTTAGCGTGGTAAAACGCCGAAAATGCCCAAAACGCCGAATGTAGTCGGTGGACATATCGCCGAAAATGGACAAATCGCCGAATCAGTTATCGTGGACAAAACGCGGAAAATGCCCAAAACGCCGAATTCTCTCGGTGGACACATCGCCGAAATAGTTACCGTGGACAAAATGCCGAAAATGCCCAAAACGCCGAATTCTCTCGGTGGACATATCGCCGAAAATGGACAAATCGCCGAATTAGTTAGCGTGGTAAAATGCCCAAAACGCCGAATGTAGTCGGTGGACATATCGCCGAAAATGGACAAATCGCCGAATCAGTTATCGTGGACAAAACGCGGAAAATGCCCAAAACGCCGAATTCTCTCGGTGGACATATCGCCGAAAATGGACAAATCGCCGAATTAGTTAGCGTGGTAAAACGCCGAAAATGCCCAAAACGCAGAATGTAGTCGGTGGACATATCGCCGAAAATGGACAAATCGCCGAATCAGTTATCGTGGACAAAACGCGGAAAATGCCCAAAACGCCGAATTCTCTCGGTGGACACATCGCCGAAATAGTTACCGTGGACAAAATGCCGAAAATGCCCAAAACGCCGAATTCTCTCGGTGGACATATCGCCGAAAATGGACAAATCGCCGAATTAGTTAGCGTGGTAAAATGCCCAAAACCATGAATGTAGTCGGTGGACATATCGCCGAAAATGGACAAATCGCCGAATTAGTTATCGTGGACAAAACCGGAAATTCCCAAAACGCCGAACTCTGTCGGTGGACATATCGCCGAAAATGGACAAATCGTCGAACCGTGTAAATTGACGCCACATTAATCGGAATGTTGGCTTCACTCAATTTTGTTCAAAACGCCGATTTGTGTCGGTGGACATATCGCCGAAAATGGACAAATCGCCGAATCAATTAGGGTCGTTAAAACACCGAAAATGCTCAAAACGCCAAATGTAGTCGGTGGACATATCGCCGAAAATGGACAAATCGCCGAACCGAGTAAAATGACGCCACATTGATCGGAAAGCTGGCGTTGCTCAATTTTGTTCAAAACGCCGATTTGTGTCGGTGGACAGATCGCCGAAAATGGACATATCGCCGAAATAGTTACCGTGGACAAAATGCCGAAAATGCCCAAAATGCCGAATTCTCTCGGTGGACATATCGCCGAAAATGGACAAATCGCCGAATTAGTTATCGTGGACAAAACGCAGAAAATGCCCAAAACGCCGAATTCTCTTGGTGGACACATCGCCGAAAATGGACAAATCGCCGAACCGTGTAAAATGACGCCACATTGATCAGAAAGTTGGCGTCGCTCAATTTTGTTCAAAACGCCGATTTGTGTCGGTGGACATATCGCCGAAAATGGACAAATCGCCGAATTAGTTAGCGTGGTCAAAACGCCGAAAATGCCCAAAACGCCGAATGTAGTCGGTGGACATATCGCCGAAAATCGCCGAACCGTGTAAAATGACGCCACATTGATTGGAAAGTTGGCGTCGCTTAATTTTGTTCAAAATGCCGATTTGTGTCGGTGGACAGATCGCCGAAAATGGACATATCGCCGAAATAGTTACCGTGGACAAAATGCCGAATATGCCCAAAACGCCGAATTCTCTCGGTGGACATATCGCCGAAAATGGACAAATCGCCGAATTAGTTATCGTGGACCAAACGCAGAAAATGCCCAAAACGCCGAATTCTCTCGGTGGACAGATCGCCGAAAATGGACATATCGCCGAAATAGTTACCGTGGACAAAATTCCGAAAATGCCCAAAGCGCCGAATGTAGTCGCTGGACATATCGCCGAAAATGGACAAATCGCCGAATCAATTAGGGTGGTTAAAACGCCGAAAATGACCAAAACGCCGACTGTAGTCGGTGGACATATCGCCGAAAATGGACAAATCGCCGAACCGTGTAAAATGACGCCACATTGATCGAAAAGTTGGCGTCGCTCCATTTTGTTCAAAACGCCGATTTGTGTCGGTGGACATATCGCCGAAAATGGACAAATCGCCGAATTAGTTGCCGTGGACAAAACGCCGAAAATGCCCAAAACGCCAAATTCTCTCGGTGGACATATCGACGAAAATTGACAAATCGCCGAACCGTGTAAAATGACGCCACATTGATTGGAAAGTTGGCGTCGCTCAACTTTGTTCAAAATATATCGCCGAAAATGGACAAATCGCCGAACCGTGTAAAATGACGCCACAGTGATCGAAAAGTTGGCGTCGCTCAATTTTGTTCAAAACGCCGATTTGTGTCGGTGGACATATCGCCGAAAATGGACAAATCGCCGAATTAGTTGCCGTGGACAAAACGCCGAAAATGCCCAAAACGCCAAATTCTCTCGGTGGACATAATGACGAAAATTGACAAATCGCCGAACCGTGTAAAATGACGCCACATTGATTGGAAAGTTGGCGTCGCTCAATTTTGTTCAAAATATATCGCCGAAAATGGACAAATCGCCGAATCGTGTAAAATGACGCCACAGTGATCGAAAAGTTGGCGTCGCTCAATTTTGTTCAAAACGCGGATTTGTGTCGGTGGACATATCGCCGAAAATGGACAAATCGCCGAATTAGTTGCCGTGGACAAAACGCCGAAAATGCCCAAAACGCCTAATTTTCTCGGTGGACATATCGCCGAAAATGGACAAATCGCCGAATTAGTTAGCGTGGTAAAACGCCGAAAATGCCCAAAACGCCGAATCAGTTATCGTGGACAAAACGCTGAAAATGCCCAAAACGCCGAATTCTCTCGGTGGACACATTGCCGAAATAGTTACCGTGGACAAAATGCCGAAAATGCCCAAAACTCCGAATTCTCTCGGTGGACATATCGCCGAAAATGGACAAATCGCCGAACCGTGTAAATTGACGCCACATTAATCGGAATGTTGGCTTCGCTCAATTTTGTTCAAAACGCCGATTTGTGTCGGTGGACATATCGCCGAAAATGGACAAATCGCCGAATCAATTAGGGTCGTTAAAACACCGAAAATGCTCAAAACGCCGAATGTAGTCGGTGGACATATCGCCGAAAATGGACATATCGCCGAACCGAGTAAAATGACGCCACATTGATCGGAAAGCTGGCGTTGCTCAATTTTGTTCAAAACGCCGATTTGTGTCGGTGGACAGATCGCCGAAAATGGACATATCGCCGAAATAGTTACCGTGGACAAAATGCCGAAAATGCCCAAAACGCCGAATTCTCTGGATGGACATATCGCCGAAAATGGACAAATCGCCGAATTAGTTATCGTGGACAAAACGCAGAAAATGCCCAAAACGCCGAATTCTCTCGGTGGACATATCGCCGAAAATGGACAAATCGCCGAACCGTGTAAATTGACGCCACATTAATCGGAATGTTGGCTTCGCTCAATTTTGTTCAAAACGCCGATTTGTGTCGGTGGACATATCGCCGAAAATGGACAAATCGCCGAATCAATTAGGGTCGTTAAAACACCGAAAATGCTCAAAACGCCGAATGTAGTCGGTGGACATATCGCCGAAAATGGACATATCGCCGAACCGAGTAAAATGACGCCACATTGATCGGAAAGCTGGCGTTGCTCAATTTTGTTCAAAACGCCGATTTGTGTCGGTGGACAGATCGCCGAAAATGGACATATCGCCGAAATAGTTACCGTGGACAAAATGCCGAAAATGCCCAAAACGCCGAATTCTCTGGATGGACATATCGCCGAAAATGGACAAATCGCCGAATTAGTTATCGTGGACAAAACGCAGAAAATGCCCAAAACGCCGAATTCTCTCGGTGGACATATCGCCGAAAATGGACAAATCGCCGAATTAGTTATCGTGGACAAAACGCAGAAAATGCCCAAAACGCCGAATTCTCTCGGTGGACACATCGCCGAAAATGGACAAATCGCCGAACCGTGTAAAATGACGCCACATTGATCAGAAAGTTGGCGTCGCTCAATTTTGTTCAAAACGCCGATTTGTGTCGGTGGACATATCGCCGAAAATGGACATATCGCCGAAATAGTTACCGTGGACAAAATGCCGAAAATGCCCAAAACGCCGAATTCTCTCGGTGGACATATCGCCGAAAATGGACAAATCGCCGAATTAGTTATCGTGGACAAAACGCAGAAAATGCCCAAAACGCCGAATTCTCTCGGTGGACAGATCGCCGAAAATGGACATATCGCCGAAATAGTTACCGTGGACAAAATTCCGAAAATGCCCAAAACGCCGAATGTAGTCGCTGGACATATCGCCGAAAATGGACAAATCGCCGAATCAATTAGGGTGGTTAAAACGCCGAAAATGACCAAAACGCCGACTGTAGTCGGTGGACATATCGCCGAAAATGGACAAATCGCCGAACTGTGTAAAATGACGCCATTGATCGAAAAGTTGGCGTCGCTCAATTTTGTTCAAAACGCCGATTTGTGTCGGTGGACATATCGCCGAAAATGGACAAATCGCCGAATTAGTTGCCGTGGACAAAACGCCGAAAATGCCCAAAACGCCAAATTCTCTCGGTGGACATATCGACGAAAATTGACAAATCGCCGAACGTGTAAAATGACGACGCCACATTGATTGGAAAGTTGGCGTCGCTCAATTTTGTTCAAAATATATCGCCGAAAATGGACAAATTGCCGAACCGTGTAAAATGACGCCACAGTGATCGAAAAGTTGGCGTCGCTCAATTTTGTTCAAAACGCCGATTTGTGTCGGTGGACATATCGCCGAAAATGGACAAATCGCCGAATCAATTAGGGTCGTTAAAACACCGAAAATGCTCAAAACGCCGACTGTAGTCGGTGGACATATCGCCGAAAATGGACAAATCGCCGAACCGTGTAAAATGACGCCACATTGATCGGAAAGTTGGCGTCGCTCAATTTTGTTCAAAACGCCGATTTGTGTCGGTGGACATATCGTCGAAAATGGACAAATCGCCGAATCAATTAGGGTCGTTAAAACACCGAAAATGCTCAAAACGCCGACTGTAGTCGGTGGACATATCGCCGAAAATGGACAAATCGCCGAACCGTGTAAAATGACGCCACATTGATCGGAAAGTTGGTGTCGCTCAATTTTGTTCAAAACGCCGATTTGTGTCGGTGGACATATCGCCGAAATAGTAACTGTTGCTGTTGCTAGAAGCGCGGCTTGGCACTTCTACCTCGAAGTTGTGGACTGTATAAAACTATGGATTTTGGTTATTTTTTATTTTTAACTTTACAAACGTAATTACATAGCAACGTACGACCTACTTCTACGAATCTCGAGCTAGAATTAATGTTTTGCGCCGCTGCAGCTGGTGGCTATGGTACCGGCGCGCCGGGGTGGCGCACAAACTCGAACATCCTCCCCCACCTTGAAAGCCCTAGGGATTTCAACATCTTCTTCCATCGGGAGGCGGCATAATCGGGCTGTGGCTCGTTTTGGTAATACCATTCTTCGTCTTCAGAGTAACTACTCGAACTTCTCCATCGGCTCCTGGATGAGTCGCAGTGATCCGGCCCATCCTCCACTCTTGAGGACTGATGGTGTCATCTCGAACAAGGACCAAGTCGCCTATTGCAAATCTTGTCCCTCGGGTTGTCTTCCATTTATCTCCAGTCTGAAGATGACAGAGATACTCCTTCTCCCATCGTTTCCAAAAATTATTCGTCATTTGTTGCCGTTGTTGCCACCGTTTAAGCGTCGTGACTGTTGACTCCATGGATCGGCCATCTGGCAGCGCTGTCAGCGGTTCTCCCACCAGGAAGTGTCCAGCTGTTAATACTGTGAGATCATCAGGATCAGGGGATGTGGGGAAAAGGGGGCGTGAGTTGAGAATGGCTTCAATTTGACAGAGTATTGTGGAAAAATCTTCACAAGTTAAATTTTGATTGTGCATTATAACTTTCAGATGTCGTTTCATAGACTTAACTGCAGCTTCGTGTAAGCCTCCCATATGAGGGGAACGCGCAGGAATAAACTTCCAAACGATTCTATGCTCCGTGAGGAAGCAATTAAGATTTTTTGACTCAATATATTTCAAATATTGTTTGCATGCATCGTTCAACTCTTTGTTCGCTGCGACAAAGTTGGTCGCATTGTCCGAGCACAGCATCACCGGTATGTCGCGGCGTGCGATAAAACGCTTGAAAGCATTAAGAAATGCCTGACATGATAAATCAGTGACCAGCTCTATGTGTATTGCCTTTACCGCCATGCATACGAAAATACATACATACACTTTCACGAATTTCCGGTTACGATGCTTTGTTTCTTTGATTAAAAACGGACCCGCAAAGTCACGACTTGTGTTGGCGAATGGTTTCGCGGGGTTCACGCGAGCCGCGGGTAAATTGCCCATTGTGATTTGGGACTTTACCGGATTAAGCTTGCGACAAATCACGCATTTCCGCAATATGCTCTTTACCGTATTTAGGCCCGCGATTGGCCAAAATCGTTCGCGTATGACTGCCAATAATGACGTTGCACCTAAATGTATGTGACGTAAATGTTCTCGTTTGATTACCAATTCCGTTAACGGGTGACGTTTAGGCAAAATCAGCGGATACTTCTTATTATAATCATAATTTCCGTGGCGTAACCTACCACCAACAGGCAATGAACCCAATTCGTCGATGAACGGGTTCAACGCAGATAGCTGACTCGATGTGCGCATATTTCCTCCTGTCGATAATCTTTCTATTTCGGAACTGAACTCATTTCTTTGTGCCATATTGACGAGTGCGGTAAATGCTTCTTCTAGTTCGGCGATCGACAACGGACCTGAGAGCTTCGTTTTGCCAAGACAGTTGGTTTTAAAGCGCCTGCACCAGGCGACCACTCGCTCCAACTTGCTTAAGTTCGAATATCTTGCAATTAAGCCTAACTCTGTCGAAGTGGTTAAAGTGGTCTTCGTCGCGCGGGATTCTAAGGTTGTGTCCGCCTTGTTGTGACGTGCTTCCAAGGGCCACATGTCTTCAAGTTTGGTTAACCACTTTGGGCCTGTCCACCAACCGGCCTCTCCTAAATCGCGTACCTTGGCTCCTCGTGAAGCTAGATCTGCCGGGTTTGTCTTTCCATCCACGTGGCGCCAGCAAGCTTCCTGTCCGCAGATATTGTGGATTTGTGCGACACGATTCGCAACGAACGTCTTCCATCGTGATGCGTCAGACTTCAGTCAGCAGAGGACAATTGTCGAGTCCGACCAGTAAAAGACTCTAGAATATTGAAATCTGATTGCTGTCAGCACGTTTCTTATCAGCTTCGCTAACAGAACTGCTGAGCACAGTTCTAACCTCGGAAAACTTACCTTATTCAGCGGTGTCACGCGGGTCTTGGCGCACAATAGGTTAACGCGAATAGTACCATCAGAATTCATGCTCCTTACGTAGACAGCTGCTCCGTACGCTTTCTCGCTGCTGTCACAAAAACCGTGTATCTGTACATTTTCGGGTTTACTAGTGAGTATGTGGCGTGGTATTTCCAGCGAGTGTAATAAATTGATCTGCTGCCGTGAGCTGATAAACATATCTTCTATGTCCTTGGGGAAGGGGTCATCCCAGCCTAGCTTGGCACTCCAAAGTTCCTGAATCAATATCTTCAAGGGCAGAACGATTGGCGAGGCTAACCCTAGCGGATCAAAGACCCTGGCAATTGTAGATAAAATTGTACGTTTTGTGATTGCGCCGTTCGTAACCGATGTATCCACTGTAAAGCCTAAAGTGTCCTGGTTGGAATTCCAAGCTACTCCAAGTGTTTTTAATTGGCTCGCATCCTTTATGAAATGCTTCTCCGCCTCCGTATTCTCCAGATCTGCTAGCACATTTTCGAAATTGCACCTCCACTTCCTGGCCTGGAATTTCCCCCTAAAGAGGATCTCTCGAATGTCGTCTTTCAACCCTTTTGCTTCTTTGATTGTGTCTGCTCCAGAGATCAAATCATCCACATACATATCTTTAATAATCGCTCGAGCCGCAATAGGATGCTCTAGCACACTCTGCATACCTAGCTCCTTTATGCACCGTGTCGTCAAGAATGTAGCTGGCGCGGTGCCATATGTCACCGTCTTCAATCTGTAAGCGTCCGGTGGTTCAGTATCATTTTCACGCCATACGATGCGATGGAGATCTCTCTGCTGCGGATTCAGCAGGACTTGTCTAAACATCTTTTCTATGTCCGCCGATATTACTACATTGTGGCATCGAAAGCGAATCAACATCGAATATAGATCGCTCTGCACAACCGGGCCTCCCCTGAGGAAATCGTTTAATGATTTATCATTTGTCGTCTTCGTCGATGCATTGTAAACCACCCTGAGCTTGGTAGTTGAACTTGTGGATTTGAGCACTGCGTGGTGCGGAATGTAGTAATGTGTTTTGTTAGTTTCTCACTGAACGTCTTCCAGCGTTCCGAGTTTTTCCATATGTTCGAGGTCAACATATTCTTTCATGAATTTCACGTATTCTTCCTTGAGTTTTGGGTCTCTTTTAAAACGAGACTCCAACCCTTTCTGTCGCTTCAGCGCCATCTCTGCACTGTCTCCTAACTCCACAGGTTCGTTCTTGAACGGCAAAGACACTACAAATCGTCCATCTACGTTTCGGGTCGTGGTATCTACGAAGTTCTTCTCACAAAACTTTTCACCCGGGGTTTGCGTTTGTGCCGTTGCACAATCATCTAGCTTCCAAAATCGTTGCAAACCTTCGTGAAGTGCATCATCGTCAAATTTCGCGTGTGTCAAGTGACACATTCTTCGATTCCTATCTTGCTTCTGTGAGCGCATTTCGATTTTACCAGTGACCAACCAACCTAGCTCCGTCTCTTGTAAGACGGGGTTTCCCGCTCCGATGTAAATTTTACGATTCAACAATAATTCATAAAAAACTTCCGCTCCTATGAGCAAATCGATTTGACTGGAAATATTGTAGTTTGGATCACACAATTTAACGTTCTTCGGAATCGTGATTGTATTCGTATTAAACCTCACAATTGGTATGCTACCGGTAATTTTATTTATTATCAGAAAATTGAGATATCTCTCAAACACCGTGTGAAGTGACTTAATCGTAATCTGCCCAATATGCGAAACGTTGGAGACCGTGCCGTTTATCCCAGCCACCGTGACTGGCGTGATGCGCGTCTCCTTTAAACCGAGTCTTTCGTGTAACTCCCTAGTAATATAGTTCGAATCACTACCACTATCTATTAGTGCGCGTGCCTTTACTAAATTCCCTACGCGATCTGCTACATAAACGTACGCCGTCGAAAGCAAAACGTGCGCTTCGGACTGGCAACAATGAGTCGATATCGAAATATTTGGTTCCTGTTGGGTGGAACTTCTGTGTTCAGTTGGGGTATCTGAACTTTGTTTATTGTTGTTGGTGGCGTGTAGCAGGGTGTGGTGTCGCTTTCCGCATTTAAAGCAACTCCTTGCGCTACACTTTGAGACAAAATGGCTTGAGCTGAGGCAATTCGAGCATAATTTTAAGATTTTGATATTTTCCCATTTTTCGTCGACGCTCAACCTTGCGAACGCTTGACAACTGTAGATAGTGTGTGATTTCTTGCAAAATGTGCAGGTATTTGATCGAGCTGCGAAGTGGCTCACGGTTATCTGCTTTGCGCTAGCATCTTGAGGTTTTTCAATATTAGTTGCCGTCATCTCGAGGACGTCACATCGATTAGTAAGAAAACAAATAAGTTGTTGTACTGTGGGAAACTCTCGCGTTGTTAGGGACGTTTCCCATGCCTTCCTTGTACCGTTGTCTAGTTTGTTTACGATTAGATGTACCAACAAAGTGTCCCAACCGTGTACGGGCTGCTTTAGTGCTTCAAGTGCGCGAAAATGCTTCAAAAACTCGTCCAAAAGTTTTCTCAATGCGGTAAAATGTTCTTTGTGAACTGCTGGCAAATCGAACAAAGCCCTTACATGAATGTTTACGACTAGTCTATCGTTTTCAAACCGGTTCGTTAATAGTTTCCACGCAACCGTGTAATTATCATTCGAAACCTCTAACGCTTCTATTACTTCTGCAGATTTTCCCTTAAGGCACGATTGCAAATAAACAAATTTTTGAATATTCGTAAGCATCGAATTTTCATGTATTAAAGTAGAAAAACTGTCACGAAATTTCGGCCAATTGCAGTGAGAGCCATCGAAATCGGGTAAATTTAGGGTAGGTAGTCGCACTGTACTAAGCGAATTACATTGTTGTTGGGACTGCGTCGAATTATTCAGCGCGGAGGAAGTTACAACACCTGACCGCAATTCGATCATGCGATTGGCGGTTGCAAGGGGGGAAAAATACGCATTTTCGAAATCGTTTCTTTCGGAGTCATGCTCGACAATATTGTCGTCGTCATCTAACGCTTCAAGTTCCGCTTGAGTAGTTTCAAACTCGCTTAAACACAGCTCGTGTTTTTCCGTTCGCGCCTTTATCTCGTGCAGCGACGTACTATCTATTGCGTCTCGTATAAAATTTGTAAAGCGAGTGACCGCGGATTTGACGGCCGCACGGCGTCTGATTAAAGCTCTTTTATGCTCTTCCGCCATTATTATATGCGTACGAACTATAAAATTCAAAGGGCAGGCGGTACAAATAGAGCAAACTTGAAATAACGCTTAACAACAGATAAGTTATGCGTCGATCGATACAATTGCGGGCTACAACTACTGCAGACAACCTTGGTTGAATACAACGTGCAAACAATAGTTATCAGCCAACGAAACTGGTAAATGAATGTTTTGTACGACCCTTAAATAGCTGCCGCGAAGTTACGCAGTTACAGAACAAACGAAACTACATATGAATATTTGCTACACATGCAATAAACGTACTATTGAATTGAAATAAACTGCCATAATAGAAGCTATTAAGTTTAGGAAAGGGCAAAAAAGGAATGATTCACTCACGTACGCATCTGGCTTCGCTTCACCTTGCTCTCGCGAAATCTTCAATGGCGGCGCGCTCGTCCAAACACACGACCTGGCTGCATACCAGATACGGGTCGGAGGACCAAAAATGTTGCTGTTGCTAGAAGCGTGGCTTGGCACTTCTACCTCGAAGTTGTGGACTGTATAAAACTATGGATTTTGGTAATTTTTTATTTTTAACTTTACCAACGTAATTACATAGCAACGTACGACCTACTTCTACGAATCTCGAGCTAGAATGAATGTTTTGCGCCGCTGCAGCTGGTGGCTCTGGTACCGGCGCGCCGGGGTGGCGCACAAACTCGAACAGTAACCGTGGACAAAATGCCGAAAATGGCCGAATGTAGTCCGTGGACATATCGCCGAAAATGGACAAATCGCCGAAAATGCCCAAAACGCCGAATCTTGTGGTGGATATGTTAAAAATTAAGGTTGTGGAATATTTTTTTACGGCCAAAAAATCGCGTTAATTACTCGCTGGTTTGCATATTTAGATAAAATGAAGAAGCACAGGCGTCAAGCAATGTACGTAACTCATCCGGAAACGTGCTTTACAAGACTTGCAGGCATCCTGTAAAAATGTTCATTCCGTGTTACGTAACGTCGACTATTTACTATTACAAAAATGCTCATTCTGAGTCGACTTAAACGGGTTTATGGCACTCCTTCGTGGAAAGAAAACGCATCATAAATTAGCCGCAATAATAGCAGGTAATCAGATATCGCTGGAGACTCAAACAGATGATTTACAATAAATTGAAAGCAAAAATTGGCAGAACGACCCCTTTCGTTTCAACTTCAAACAAGTTCCAATGATATAACTTAACTATGCAACCAAACAATCAGATCACAATTTTAAGCATCTCGGTACTACGGTCGCCCTCTACAATTTATTCGGCGCGTAACACAGAAATTCTCCAACCTTAATCAATATGACATTAACATATTTTAATTTTACATTTATTAGTATAAAAATCTTTCCTAGGCTTACAAAACCATTATTTTTTGTCGCTACGACCCCCATTACACACAATTACATCTATTTTGTGCATTGCAATAACTTTTTAACTCTTTCTCAAATGAAATTTGAATTTTTAGAATAGTATTTAGATAATACTCGTCCTACATTCAAGCTACATGACATACAAAACATGATTTAAACCTAGAGCAACAAATCGGGCTCGAGGACTACAAGTAGCCTACATGAAATGTAAACCCAATTATTCTTGACAGACAGCTGAATTGGGAAAAACATTTAAAAGTTAAAACTGAAAAAGCATGCATGGCATTCTGGCAGTGTCGCCGCGCTTTAGGTAAATCCTGGGGACTCTCCCCCCGAATTACCTTGTGGCTGTATACTGCTGTGATTAGGCCCATGCTATGTTATGGAGCACTTGCGTGGTGTCCCAGAGTCAGACAGGCTACGGCAGCAAGTAAACTAGAACATGTGCAACGTCTTGCCTGTCTTAGTTCTACAGGTGCTATACGCTCAACCCCTACAGCCGCTTTAGAGGTGGTCTTATGCCTTCCATCACTTGATCTTTTTGTGGAGGAAGTAGCCGTAAGGACCGCCTTGAGGCTGCGCTACAAAGGGCTCTGGCACACAGCAGGCAAGGGAGGCAGGCATATCCGCATTCTGAATGAGGCTGTCGACAAGATCTCTCTTCTGGACGTTATGGTAGACTACCTCTCTCTATATAATTATCTAATTATGGTATGAACTGTCGTGCGGAGTAGACGTACACGCGAGGTTGTCCCGAATTATTAGTACTGCCGAATTACATTTTCTTATACCGGTAAAGAATGGTGTTTACACAAAATCAACTCTATGACATCAAAGCCATAGCCAAAACTGCACTTGAAGAACATGTGGCCAACAAGAGTTTTATGGAAGACCTTGCAGCGAAGGTGGCCGAAACTGTCGTGAAAACACTGGAAGCTAAATTCGATGCCATTCTTGAAAAGTGTACTGCATTGGAGAATCGCGTTGTAGCCTTGGAAAAAGATAAGCTGGACCTGAATAAAAAAGTTGACACGTTAGAACAATATACCAGACGGAATAGTCTTCGAATATTTGGAATAGCCGAAAAACCTAACGAAAGTACAGATCAACTTGTGTTGGATGAAATTAAAGAAAAACTCGGAATCCAGCTCTCCCCTGAACACATTGATCGTTCCCATCGTGTAGGCTCCTTCAATGCAGTGGCGAAAAAACCCCGAGGAATTATTATTAAATTCACAAGCTACAGGTACCGTAATTTAGTTTTTCAAAACAAAAAGAAATTAAAAGGAACCAAACTAACTGTAAAAGAAGATCTCACTCGTAATAGACTTGAAGTTCTTAACTGTGCTGTGGAACAATTTGGTCTAAAAAATGTGTGGTCAAAAGATGGAGTTATCTTCATTAATAAGCAGGGAAGAAAATACGCATGCCAGACTATGTTAGACCTCGAAAAAGTAAGTGAATAATCGGTTCGGGCACAACTCAACTCAACCCCCAAGTTAAATTAGTACCTACTTATTATTTACTTAATTATCAATTCTTTTTTCATTCAATTTGTTTTTTTTCTCTGTCTTAATTAATTTATCTTAATAGCTTTTTTTTTCTTGTTTGCGATTGCCTACATGTACACATATGCCAGCTGGAAATGAACGTATTACAACTTTTTCTGTTTATTACCAGAATGTCAGAGGTCTAAGAACGAAAACTGATGCATTCAGTTTAAACGTGTGTAGCGAACAATACGGTCTAATCGCGCTAACAGAAACGGGGCTTGATAATAGTATTTGCAGTTCTGAATTATTTGACAAGCGGTATGATGTTTTCAGATGTGATAGAGATGAGATAATTGCAGGCAAAAAAAGAGGAGGTGGTGTGCTTCTTGCAGTTCTTAAAAAATATAAACCTAAATTAGTTTGTTCTCAAAATGATTCTCATTATGACGGTGTTTCGGTGGCCATAATTGTTAATGGTAAATCTTATATTTTTAATGTAGTGTATTTTGTACCCAATGCATCGCAGGCGGTTTACAAACGTTTCTTTGATTACTTTGAAATTAACATCAATTGGATTAATAATAAAATTATTATAGTTGGGGACTTTAACATACCTATTATCAATAATAGTAATTATGATTCAATGCAGGGAAATACAGTAACTAAAAACATGAGCGAATTTAATAATTATTTGAATTTAAAATTATATAATAACGTTGTGAATGTTGATGGTAGAACTTTAGATTTGGTGTTGTCTAATATAAAGTTAGAAGTAATTAAAGAGCAACCACTTGTTCCTGAGGACGTATATCATCCGGCTCTTGTATTGCGTATGCCGATAACTGATAACAAAAAACGACCCCATAATATTGCGATATCGAATAATCAAAATCAACTAGATTTTAAAAAAGCAGATTTCTTACAGATGTATTTATTATTGAGGGATGCAGATTGGCGTATTCTTGAGGGTTTTTCTGATATCAATGAATGTGTTGAACATTTCTATTCTATTTTTGAAAATATTTTATGTTCCACAACCCCCTTTCGGAGTCGGCGTGCAGGTGCGACTTATCCGAGTTGGTTTTCTAAAGAAACGAAAGATATTCTTAAAAATAAAAACTTTCACAAAAAAAGAATTCATAATGCAGCTTATCATGCTGGCGAGTTTAAACGCTTGCGCGCTTTAGCAAAAAATAGTATTAGACAAGATCATAAAAAGTATATTGAAAATATCGAGAATAACATACAAATAAATATTAAGCGTTTTGGAACTATGTAAATAGTCGGAAATCAGATTTGGGTGAGACGTACTCTTACGAGCTGGAGGGGGAGACTTTCACGTCGGAAACAGCAGCTCGGGGATTCGCCAATTACTTTAGTTCGGTGTATGGACCACCCTCAACGTATGGTTTATCGGTTAACAATAGAGTCACTAATGAAAGATTGGATCTACTTGTTATTGATGGTGTCGAGATTGAGGAGGTTCGGAATGCACTTAAAAACCTTAAACCTAAAAAAGCTTCAGGTCCTGACGGCATACCACCTTATATATTAAAAGCCTGTGCCGATGAGCTGGCACTATCCTTGCAGATTATTTTTAATTTGGCGTTAAAAACACGTACGTTCCCAACTCTTTGGAAAATATCAAAAATAATCCCAATTCATAAATCTGGAAAGAAATGCAACATTTCAAATTACAGGCCTATATCAATTCTTTCTGCTCGCGGTAAAGTTTTTGAGCAAATTTTGTATAAAAAATTATACCAACACGTAAAATCAGAAATATGCTTAGAGCAGCATGGTTTTAGGGCAGGACTGTCTGTGCAAACTAATTTAGCCTTATTTGTTGATTACATATCGACTGCTTTTGAAAATTACAGTCAAGTCGATGTAGTATATACCGATTTTTCAAAGGCATTCGATAGAGTAGATCACGATATTTTACTTGAAAAACTTGAGAGGCTAAATTTGTCTTTTCCTTTATTACAATTATTTCAATCTTATCTGCAAGGAAGATCACAATATGTCGTAATAGGTCCTCATAAGTCAGAAGCATATGGTATGCCGTCGGGGGTTCCTCAAGGATGCAATTTGGGCCCTCTTCTATTTCTGATATTTATTAATGACATATCAAAATCAATTAACCACTGTAATTTTTTGATTTTTGCTGATGACCTGAAATTATTTTCAAACTCGCGAAACTTAGAAGAATCGATACAAATACAACAAGATATAGACTCTGTTGTTGAATGGAGCAGAAAAAATAAACTATATTTTAATGCAGGCAAGTGTCGGATAATGACGTATAGTCTCAACAGGAACAAGAAAATTTGGAATTATAATATGAGCGGTGCCAACTTGCAAAGGGTTGAAAAAATAAGAGATTTGGGAATTCACTTCACAAACACTCTAAATTTTGATAAACACGTTACATCTACAGTAAATAGTTGCCTGAGAACCCTTGGATTCATAACGCGAACTTGTCAAAAATTTAATAACATTTTGGCTGTCGAAACACTATTCAATACCCTCATTCGATCGAAGCTAGAATTTGCGATTATAGTGTGGGATCCAGGAGTGGCGATGCACGCTCATGCATTGGAAACAGTGCAAAATAAATTTTTAAAATACATATACTATAAGAAATATCGCAGGTATCCTGGCTTTGGATCCTATGAGGGAATACTACAAGAATTTAAAATTGTAAAACTTTCCCAAAGACGCAACTTACTTAGTATGACTTTTTTGTTTAAACTTATACACCATCTTATAGACTGCCCACCTTTGCTAGCGCTCTTATTGTTCTATGTCCCGGCTTATAGATCACGAAAAAAAAATCTTTTCTATATTCGACGTTATCGAACTCTTGTAAAAAAATTCTCACCCATTACTCGGATATGTTCTTTATTTAATTATTTAGACAGCGCACTAGACTTTCAAATAGACATTTTTTCATCATCTCTAGCACAATTTAGATCACAGATAAATACATTATTGAACCAATAAATACCATGTTGCGTATGTTGACGTGTAGGCACATTCACTGCATATTTTTGTTTAAAATTGTTTATTTGATAAATGGTTGCAGTTAAATATCTGTATGTAAATAATATGACATGTATTAGGCATGATATTTTTCGATATCTATCGAACAATGTAATTAGGCGTTTCGCCTGTTTTGTTCGTCAAATAAATAAATAAATAAATAAATAATATGCCTTCAACAGACAATTTAACGTCTATGAAAATGCCGGGTTTGCCCAGCATATAGATATATCCATCTTTACTGATGGATCTAAAACAAAGCACGGAACGGGTGCCGGAGTTTTCTCTGACGATCTGAACCTTCGCCACAGCATACCACTAGGCAAAATGGCCACTGTCTTCCAAGCGGAAGTAATTGGAATAATGCATGGTGCAAAAGCAATTCTTGAAAGGAAACTCGAGAATCAATGTATTGGTTGGTATCTTCAGTGACAGTAGAGCCGCTTTACTAGCTCTGGGCAGTTGCAAAATTACCTCGGGTGTGGTACTGCAGTGCCGTGAAGCTCTCGAGGATATCTCAAAAAATAATGTCGTTTCCCTTGTATGGGTGAAAAGACATGACGGTAACTACGGCAATGAGGAGGCTGATGAGACTGCGAGACTGGCTTCCGAACAACTTCTCTGGGGGGGCAGAACCCGTAATCCCTATATCCCTGACAATATTAAGCTCTATGCTATATCAAGAAACCTTAAACAGCTTCATACGAAAATGGGTTAACATGCAAAGCTGTCGTCAAGTAAGAGCTGCTATTACAGCGCCCTCGCCAAAGACAGCCAAATATTGCTTGCAACTGTCCCGAAGGAACCTTTAACTAGTCGTGGATATCCTATCTGGACACTGCACTCTAAACCAACATATGCACAGGATGGGACTGGTGGACAGCCCAAACTGTAGCGGATGCAACGAGGATGACGAGACAGCAGAACACGTTCTTTGCCACTGTCCAGCTCTCGCAAGAGTCAGAGGATCCATGTTGGGGGACTTCTGGCCCGATATGGTCAGAATCAGCAACACTCCAGTTGCGATCGTCCCAAGTACATTCAAAGGATAGGATGGCTTGAGTGATACCCAACTTGGAGAGCTGCTGGGAGGCAGCACAATGGGCCCACTTAATGCGGCTTAAGTGCGTGTGAGGTAACTCACCCTCCATTTTTCATCCAGAATCTAAACCCAATCCGATGCAATACGGCTGTGGTACAAATGACCTTAAAGTAGCTTTAAAAACGGCTTGACATGTTAATTTAAAATTTTCAAATTTCGAGGTATTTCTCATGCTTAACTAACAAAAACTAACGTATAATAATTCTCTTATATTATGTACAATTCTTTAAATAATCAATAAATAAAGTCACGTCGTTCAACAGTTTTAGGTTACATAAACTCACATTGTCGTTTTAATAGTAATTTATTATACAAGACGATAAAGTTAAATTTTATCCACGAGTGAATCGTTTAACGTCGAGACAAAGGCGAGACGTTAATGATTCAAGAGAGAATAGAAATAACTTCATCATCGTGTATAATACAATATTTTTTTCTATAGCAAGAACTTTAACAATTTCAAAAGAAAATAAGGAAAATCAATCAATCACATTTCAAAATGTCAGTAGCTAGATTGGGTTGCTACGATAATGCGCAGCTGTCATATTTAATTTAAACAAAAGTTAGAAATAGTATATTGTATGTTAAGAGCTGAAAGTGCATTCTTGCCGCTTGCGCATGAATATTGCTGGTTGAGACGAAGTCGAAACCAGCAATCATGCAAAAGCGGCAAGCGCACTTTTAGCTCGAAATATACATACTAGTTTTTCGACGACTAAGCATATTATTAAAGGAAAATATCAAATTTCATTTTATCGCAAAAATTAATTGACAATCAAGTTAACATTACTCGCGCAGTCTATGACATGTGACGCGATTATTTCCACAAATGACGGGCGTTGTCAACGAAACATTCGGACGTGGCTACCTATTTTGTTCACGCTTAAACCCAAAACGCTCGGCGAGCGGCAAAGTGATGAAAACGCACGCTCAGCGGCAAATGTCAACTTTCTGTTGTCAAATGACAGTGAGAAAAATCTACTTTCGATGTCAGTCGTCGAAAAATTAAATTACTTTATCTAGACCACTACTAAAAGTAGGCCTTTTAGCGCTAGCTTGTTTCACTAAAAGTGAAGTGAGGTTATAAAACCACAATTTCGAACTGGAAGTGAAGTTGTAAAGTTATTCTAGTCGCTTCTTGCGTTACAGGTAAGTGTTTTTGAAATAATTAAAGCTTTATGTAATGAATAGACTCAGATATGGAGTATTATACTTGGCGCAGCGAACAAATAGAGTGACTTATGCAACCCAAATAACATATTTCAAAGCTGACTGGATCAGTATTTGAATAATAATTACTAAAGAATCAGAGGTGGCGGTTCTCATAATTAGACTTAATTTCATCTGACATTAAATAATTGTTTGAGGTTATGATGCAAATAGAAACTTCGACCAATTTAAAAAGCTTAACATTTGTGCACGTGTAATATGTAGGCATGGGGCCTGGGGCTTGTTCAATCTCATTATTGTCTACATATTACAAGTGCACAAATGTCATGCTTTTTAAGTTTCTATTTGTATCATAACCTCAAAAAATTATTTAATGTCAGAAGAAATGAAGTCTAATTATGAGAACCGCCATCTCTGATTCTTTAGTAATTATTATTCAAATACTGATCCAGTCAGCTTTGAAATATGTTATTTGGGTTGCATAAGCCACTCTATTTGTTCGCTGCGCCAAGTATAATAATTACATTTCGTAACTGACCTTGACCGCACTGGCTGCGGCAAACATTCGCCCGCGCATGGCCTACTATTTATTATGACATAAATTAGAAGTGTCGTAGATGCAAACATTTGTTAAATGGATATTTATGGATTAATAACGGTAAAATTAAGGTCGTAGATAAAATATTGTATGCAACGCGTGCTAAAAGTCGTTTATGCACGAGACATGTTATGAAACTCAGCCTTCGGCTTCGTTTCATAATTTTCATGTCTCGTGGATAAACGTCGACTTTTAGCACTTGTTGCATAAATAGCTATTATCTACGACCACTACTAAAAGTAGGCCTTTTAGCGCTAGCTTGTTTCACTAAAAGTGACGTTTTATAGTTTACCGTGGTTAAAGAAATCAGCTGTTTACTTTTAGCTCTAGTGCTAAAAGTGAAGTGAGGTTATAAAACTACAATTTTGAACTGGAAGACAAGTTGTAAAGTTATTCTAGTCGCTTCTTGCGTTACAGGTAAAGTGTTTTTGGTATTAATTAAAGCTTTATGTAATGAATAGACTCAGATGTGGAGTATTAATAATTACATTTCGTAACTGACCTTGACCGCACTGGCTTCGGCAAAAATTCGCCCGCGCATGGCCTACTATTTATTATGACATAAATTAGAAGTGTCGTAGATGCAAACATTTGTTAAATGGATATTTATGGATTAATAACGGTAAAATTAAGGTCGTAGATAAAATATTGTATGCAACGCGTGCTAAAAGTCGTTTATCAACGACCACTACTAAAAGTAGGCCTTTTAGCGCTAGCTTGTTTCACTAAAAGTGACGTTTTATAGTTTACCGTGGTTAAAGAAATCAGCTGTTTACTTTGAGCACACGGGTCAAAAGTGAAGTGAGGTTATAAAACTACAATTTCGAACTGCAAGTGAAGTTGTAAATTCCAGTTGCTTCTTGCGTTACAGGTAAAGCGTTTTTGAAATAATTAAAGCGTTATGTAATTAATACAGTCATATGTGGAATATCAATAATTACATTTCGTAACTGACCTTGACAGCACGGGCGTGGCCAAACAACCACCCGCGCGGCGTGGCCTACTGTTCATTATGACATAAATTAAAAGTGTCGCAGATGCGAACCTTTCTTAAATCGATATTTATGGATTAATAACGGTAAAATTAAGGTCGTAGATAAAATATTGTATGCAACGCGTGCTAAAAGTCGTTTATGCGCGAGACATGTTATGAAACTCAGCCTTCGGCTTCGTTTCATGATTTTCATGTCTCGTGCATAAACGTCGACTTTTAGCACTTGTTGCATAAATAGCTATTATCTACGACCACTACTAAAAGTAGGCCTTTTAGCGCTAGCTTGTTTCACTAAAAGTGACGTTTTATAGTTTACCGTGGTTAAAGAAATCAGCTGTTTACTTTTAGCTCTAGTGATAAAAATGAAGTGAGGTTATAAAACTACAATTTCGAACTGAAAGTGAAGTTGTAAAGTTATTCTAGTCGCTTCTTGCGTTACAGGTAAAGTGTTTTTGAAATAATTAAAGCTTTATGTAATGAATAGACTCAGATATGGAGTATTAATAATTACATTTCGTAACTAACCTTGACCGCACTGGCTTCGGCAAACATTCGCCCGCGCATAGTGTTGGGGAGCCTCCCAGTTTTCCGTTATGTTTGGAAAATTCCTGGTTGCGAGCTCGATTGAACTGTAGTGGACTGTATGGAGTTATTCTTCACTAAATTATACACTCGTTGAAAGCAAAGTAGGTAATTTATTAGCAATAAATTAACACACAAACATTTGAACATTTAAACAAAGAATTAGCGTTTCTCGGAGTGGACCTGTTCGCGTGCTGTCTCGCTGACAGACGGAACGTAAGTGGAGATGGTAGGCGCGCTCCAAGGAGTGCTGAAATGCGCATAGTACAACGCACAACTACAAGCGAAGCGGCAAAATTTATGAAACACTTAACATGCCGCCCGCCTTGGAAAAGATAACCTTTCAAATAACAACAGTACAAATTTGACATGTAACAGCTAGAGTAAGACATGTAACTAAAATCGACATATACAAAGCATAATACATAGATCTTAAGGTAATACAAGAAAACCCGAACAATGGAAAGCCAAAAAGCTTTACGAAACACTGCGCAAGACGCTAACGTACTAGTTCACAACACTAGGTAGCGGGCACAGCTTGGCGAAGGATCGCTTTACGATTCCTGACACAGTTTTCACTGACGCAACACGCGTAACGCCGTCAAGGCCCGGGTGCAGCTCGGTGACCCGGCCTAACCTCCACTTCAGAGGGGGGAAGGTTGTCATCCTTGATGAGGACCATGGAACCCGGCTGGAGGTCCGAAGAGTGTGTGCGCCATTTGGTGCGCTGTTGGAGTTCTGAGATGTACTCTTTACTCCATCTTTTCCACACATTTAGGTGGAGCTGTTGTATCCTTTGGAATCTAGACAGCCGAGACTCGGCTATCTCAGTGACGTTGGGATCAGGCAGTGACACCAAAGGACGACCGATCAGAAAATGAGCAGGAGTCAAAGGCTGAAGGTCGTTTGGATCAGCGGACAAAGGAGACAGGGGTCGGAAGTTTAAGGTCGCTTCCACCTGTGCTAGCAAAGTGCAAAATTCATCGTAATTTAGACTAGCGTTACCTATAACGCGCCGTGTGTGATGTTTGGAGGACTTAATTCCGGCCTCCCACAATCCGCCAAAGTGGGGACTGTGCGCGGGTATAAAATGCCAAGTTACTCCGTCGTTCGCAACTGATTCGGCAATAGAAAGGCCTTGTTCCGCAAGAAAATTGCCTAATTCGATTAATTCGGAATTAGCGCCGACAAAATTAGTGCCATTGTCTGAATAGACATGGAGCGGTTTGCCTCGACGAGCTACAAACCGGCGAAAAGCCATTAAGAAGGCTTCAGTAGAAAGGTCAGCGACCAATTCAAGGTGTACTGCTTTTGTGACAAAACAAACGAATAGACAAAGGTAGGACTTCACTAGTTTAGAACTACGTCCTTTGCGATCCTTTATCATGAACGGTCCACCATAATCGATACCAGTCGTATGAAATGGGGGCGATGATTGAATACGAGAGGCTGGCAGATCTCCCATTATGGGTTCGGTTAACTTAGGAGAAAATCTAAAACACCGCAAGCATTGATGAACCACTTGCTTGACTATATTTCTGCCAGAGGTAATCCAATATCGTTCTCTGAGATTAGCTAACAGCATTTGAGGTCCGGCATGGAGAAGCCGAAGGTGCTCATGTGAGACTAGGAGTTTGGCGAATGGATGTGTGCCAGAAATCACTAGAGGAAACTTCTTGTCAAAAGGTAATTGAGAGTTGTGGAGCCTACCACCAACTCTTAGCAGTCCCTTGGAATCCAGATAGGGGTTCAAGGATATCAAAGCAGAAGATTGTTTCACAGGCTTGTTCTGTGATAACAGCTTAAATTCGTCAGGAAATGACTCGCGTTGTGAAAACCTTGCAAGCCTTACGAGGGATGCTTGCAGTTCATCTGTAGAAAGGGGCCCAGAAAGGCGATCAGCTTTGGGGGTCCGCGCATTGTTATAAAAACGAAAGCAATAAGCTGTAACTCGTTGTAATCGAGCCAAACTTGAATACTGATTGAACGGAAATGGTTCAACAGAGGTTACAGAAAAACTCTGAGCTTCTTTTTTGAATTCTGGAAGATCAGCAAGAACATGTCTGGAAGTAGGCCAAGATGCCTCATCTTCGCTTAGCCAGGTGGGACCATGCCACCAAAGGCTTAATTCTTTTAAGACTAAAGAAGGGATTCTCCTAGTGAGAAGCTCAGCAGGATTTGACGCAGTAGGAACATGCTTCCACGTGGCATTAGAAGTGAGTTGCTGAACATCTGCAACTCTGTTGCACACAAAGGTTTTAAGAAGATTTGGACTGGTTTTCAACCATCCTAGCACTATTGTGGAATCTGTCCAGAAAACAATTCTAGATATGGGCAAATCAAGTGCCTTTATGACTTGCACGGAAAGTTTACTTAGAAGAACAGCTCCGCAGAGCTCGAGCTTCGGAATTGTCAAGGGCTTTAAAGGGGCTACCTTGGCCTTGGAACAGAGAAGGTGCACTTGTACCTCCCCTTCCTGATTCTTGGAACGTAGGTATATCGACGAACCGTAACCATTGTTGGAGGCGTCGCAGAAACCATGGAGTTCTATCTCAACCACGCGCCGACAGAGGACGTGACGTCAAGTCATTGAGCATGAGAAGATCACTGCGATATGTAAACCATTTTTCTTGTATGGCGTTGGGAACCGGTTCATCCCAATTCAACTTTTCCATCCAAAGTTGTTGCAAAAGAACCTTGGCACCCATGGTGCATGGGCTTAGCAGACCCAGCGGGTCAAATATCTGTGATATTTCAGACAAGATGCTACGCTTGGTAGCCTTACTACTTGTAGAATTTGAAATATTGAACATCAGATGATCGCTTTTGAAGGACCAAATCAAACCAAGGGTGCTTGTGTTCTCATGTGCACTGAAATCAAGAACACCAGGATGCAAATGGAGATCTGGAATTCCATCGAGAACTTCTGGAGAATTAGAAATCCACTTTCTAAGTTTGAAGCACCCTGAATCAAGAATCTGATTCAAGTTTGAACAGAGAATACGCGCTTTGTCAGGAGTGTCGGCGCCTGTCAGAAGGTCGTCGACGTAGAAGTCCTCCTTTATAATTCGAGAGACTTCGGGATTTGAAGCTGCACATTCGATGCCCAATTGGGTCAAACATCGAATGGCTAGAAAAGACGCTGAAGCAGTGCCATACGTAACTGTATTCAGATCGTATGACAGAAGAGGCTCAGTTGGAGATGACCGCCACAGGATTCTCTGAAGGGGCCTATGGTTAGGATTCACCAGAACCTGACGATACATCTTCTCAATGTCGGCTGATATAGCGAACAAATGCTTGCGAAAGCGAACAAGAATGGAAAATAAGTCTTGTTGCATGGTTGAGCCAACCATCTGAATACTGTTCAGAGATTGCCCTGAAGTGGTTGCTTGGGAACCATTGAATACAACTCGGAGTTTAGTTGTCAGGCTTTCCTCTTTTAAGACTCCGTGGTGGGGTAGATAATAGGATATCTCGTTTGAATTAGGGTTTGAAACGGACATATGACCTAATTCAGAATATTCATTCATGAAATTCGAATAGCGATTGGACAAGTCAGGGTTCGCTTGTAACCGCTTCTCTAATGATAAGAATCTTTTCTGAGCGATTTGCAATGAATCACCCAATACCTCTACAGGTTTCTTGAGAGGGATAGAGACAACGAATCGACCATTCGCTTCTCGTTGCGTATTTTGCACGAAATGTGCCTCACAGGCGTTCTCTTCATTTGTGCGGACCTTTTCCTCTGGGTAATGTTCGAGTTGCCAAAACCTAGCAATGGGGTCAGAAGCATCCTCGATCGTGCTAAGATTGCAATGTACAGGGTACGCAGAAGGGGGGCCTGTGGGGCCAGAAACAATCCAGCCAAAGCGAGTTTTTTGGAGGATGGGAAGATTTGGGCCTAGACCAATTTGTCCAATACAAAGGAGCTGCCAGAAAATGGGCGAACCAATCAGAATGTCGATGGTGCCCGGTTGGTCGTAGGACAGATCTGATAACTTGATGTTATCAGGAACCTTGAAACTGTTTCGCTGGACACGAAAACTTGGGGTTGTACCTGTAATCTCATCGAGAACAAGACAGGATAGACCAATACTGTATGAGGTGTGAGTGACTTGCAGTTTGATATCACACCTAGCTTTGATTTGAGAAGTAGCTTTACTTAAGCCAGAAACAGTAACGTTGACTTCGCGAATTGGAAGTTTCAACCTTTTACACAAATCTGAACGTATGAAGTTCGATTGGGAACCGGAATCCAGCAGGATTCGCACAACATGAGGCGTACCATCATCAGCGATGAGTTTAGCGGTAGCCGTAAGTAAGAGTACCTGCAAAGCATTCGAACAGAACGCCGAAATCGATTGATTTAGTTCAACAGGGGTTTCTGCCGACATCGCAGATCCTGGTTGGCTAGAAGAAGCATTTTGAGGTTTATCCTCATGAAGAAGGGTGTTGTGCCTTGATTTGCACTTTCTACACGTATATTTGGAGCTACAGCGGCTCGAAAGGTGACCCTGAGTTAGGCAATTAAAGCATACACGGAGCTCTTTTGCCTTTGAATTTCTGTCAAGAGAAGACAGCTTGACAAACTTATCGCATTTGTACAAAGGATGAGATCCTTTACAAAATGGACACGAAGGGGTACCTGACACAAATGATTTCGAATGTACCTTGGAAGACTTTTCGGGTACAAGCTTAATCTTTTTTACCTCTAGAGTTTCTAGAAGATTTGCTGTATTTTGTAGAAATTCCTTGAACTCGTCAAGATTAGGCAGGTCAGAACTTGACCGGTTTCTAAGGACCTCCCATTCACGGAATGTAGTGGGGTCCAGTTTTTTAGAAACGACATAAATGATAACAACATCTAGAAGCTCGCTTTCGGTTGCTAATGATTTGATTGCTGTAAAATGTTTGAATAACATATCGCTAATCGTACGTAATTTAGTTGCAGATTCCTTACTGCACGATTCAAGTTCGAAAATAGCGTTGAGGTGGTTATGAATCAGAATTTTTGGATCATTGTAACGATTACACAATGCATCCCAAGCTAGAATATAATTACTCGCAGTAAACTCTAAACTTTTTATAATTTGGCTTGCATCACCCTGTAAACTAGCCTTTAAGTAATGCAGCTTTTGAATATTAGTTAGCGTTTGATTCTCATGAATTAAACTAATAAAAATCTCACGAAATTCCAACCACTCTGACACGTTCCCTGAATATTTGGGGATCGAGATGGTAGGAAGGCGTACAGCTCGAGTATTGCAATGCGAGCTGCAGCTTGAATGCCCTGATCTCACGCTACCGTTAGGAGATCCAGAACGATCTGGTGCAACATCAGACTGTTTGTTGTATTCATTAATCAAATATTCAGCTTGTGAAATTGCAAAATAATAAGAATCTTCAAATTCAACTTGTTGCTGCATTTCAGATTCTGCATCCTTACTGTTTTATAAAATTTGTTCATAAACCGCATAATATTCTGATAACAAGGTGCTGTATCATTCAATCTTTTTCGCAATTGAATAATCTGAGCGCTAGATAAGAATTGATCTTCATCATGAATTGTTTGCAAAGATTGCACGTAATTTGCGAAACGCGTAAGCTTGCCTTTGATAGAGCCACGTGCTCTTACAAGCGGATCCATAATTGTTGAAATTAAAACAATTTAACAGATCGAACCAACTTTCGTACGCCCCTGGCGGGGAATTTTGTTTACAACGTAAAAACAGCCTTGATAACGACGCGAAAATTAACTTGTCGCTACGACGCAAAGAACGGCCCTGGTACAACGCGAGATTAACTTGTGAATAATTCGACTGCAATATGAAACATGCAGGGGATATTGTACTCACGAACAAGCGAAATAACTTGGCATTTTACGCAATTAAAATGTTTATATGACTCATAAACCATTTGTTTACGCAATAATACGCAAATCAAGTTAAGCACATGCAGACACAGATGATAGAAAACCAAATTCATGCATAGGAAATCTCACAAAGAGAAATCAGGCTTACATTGATATTGGTGTGTGCCGCCTTTTTCGTTACTGTGGTTTGTACTGCCGTCGCGCCGGCAGCTGGCATGCCCACCTGCACGTTGCCGCGAGACTCGGCGTTTGGCTTTCTCGCTCCCACGTTGCTAGCACCGTATATGCTCTCTTCCTTCCTCGTTAGGGAAGAATGAAACTGCGTGTTGTACTTGCCTTGCTGCCTTGTTGACCAATTTGGGCTGCTTTTCCGGGCCGCTGGACCATGCGGCTCGAAGGAACAATGTTGGGGAGCCTCCCAGTTTTCCGTTATGTTTGGAAAATTCCTGGTTGCGAGCTCGATTGAACTGTAGTGGACTGTATGGAGTTATTCTTCACTAAATTATACACTCGTTGAAAGCAAAGTAGGTAATTTATTAGCAATAAATTAACACACAAACATTTGAACATTTAAACAAAGAATTAGCGTTTCTCGGAGTGGACCTGTTCGCGTGCTGTCTCGCTGACAGACGGAACGTAAGTGGAGATGGTAGGCGCGCTCCAAGGAGTGCTGAAATGCGCATAGTACAACGCACAACTACAAGCGAAGCGGCAAAATTTATGAAACACTTAACACATAGCCTACTATTTATTATGACATAAATTAGAAGTGTCGTAGATGCAAACATTTGTTAAATGGATATTTATGGATTAATAACGGTAAAATTAAGGTCGTAGATAAAATATTGTATGCAACGCGTGCTAAAAGTCGTTTGTGCACGAGACATGTTATTTATAATTTTCATGTCTCGTGCATAAACGTCGACTTTTAGCACTTGTTGCATAAATAGCTATTATCTATCCTTGATGTTAAAGTGCTACTTTATCTAACCTTGCTGTTAAAGTAAAACTTGACTTTTTGTTTTGAGTTGATAAAAGCACACTTTAACATGTGCTATAGAAAAAAGTAAATTTATTTTAAATTCATAATTAGACGTATGAGTTGCTATGGTATTTACAACTTACAACCCACCTTAGTGAGGTTGCTTATAGAGCAAAATGTTCTGGCAAGCCAATTCAAAAAAGTCTAAAAATCATGAAATACAATTCTGTGAAAGTAAATCCAAGATTGGGGAATAATAAAATTAAAAAAATTAGCTTTATAGCGAGTTTTAAGAGTTGCCTTGTACTTATCTTGTGTGTACTATGGATATTGATTATAAGAACCCTTTATACTCAAAATGTGGACCTATTTTGTCGATTCCATATAGAAATTGTAGTGTTTCTCATATAACAATTAATTAAATTCAAATGTGGTTTGCCTATGTTGGTGTCTATCCATAGCAATATAGGTATATAACTTTTGTTATTACAGTTTTTTTAACTAAACATTGTTAAATTAATTCTTAAATATTCCCAATTTCAATTTAAAACCTAAGTTATAACCATAGTTTGTAACAAACGCTCGTTACTACATGATTTAACTGTAACTTGCTGTTAACTTTTTTGTAGGTATTGAGTTTTGATCGAAAGTTTATAAAGAAAAAAATTTCATTTTGTCCACCTCTAGCTACCGTTTCAGTCTCTTCTGTATGTTATAAATCACCCTGTGTAATTACTATTTCTACATAGGTATGGAGCTGGATATTAAACTTTAACAAATTCATATAATTGATGATAAGCAACCAAAATGGATCGTCAGAGAAAGTAAATAATTTATTTTTATTTTGCAATAAAGGCGTATGTATTCCTTTTTATATTATTATTAAATATTGTTTATGTTCTACCTATGTATATTAAAAGATTAACATACAACAGATCCATTGTTGTAAGTTCACGTTTCCATGACAGTATTGATTCTTTGCACACAAACTTGTGAAAATATTCGGTATAGGCACATTCCTGCCAAGTCAAAATGGAATTGGAATTATCTCGAGTTGATTATACAGTAGTTGGCATAACATCAAAATCATGCATGAAAGTATTGCCACTTCTGAAGCCTCAGGAGCCACAAAAGGTTAAGTATACTACAGCACATCACTGTTATGTACATTGATCATTTCCCACAATAGGTAGCAATAGCAGACAGTGATGGAATTTTACAAGTGTTTTCAGTGAAAAAGGAAGACATACAACTACACTTTAAGACCTTGCCAGGTTCCAAAATCACAGGGCTGCAGTTAGGTGGTGAAACAGGTACCTAATAGTTGCATTTTCGTCCGTTGTGTAAAATCATTAACACACATTATTTCAAAGGAACTCTTTGTGACAAAATATTTATATCTTCGGAAAATGAGGTTCGAGGCTATACAAAAAAGGGAAAACTGTTTTTAAGTTTTGATTCAAACATGACCGAACCAATCACGTCAATGTATGTTCAACAGTTTTACTAAAAACCAACTACAGATTCAGTATTGCAGGTTTGTCCTGGGAAATGATCTATTTCTATGTGGAAAACATATTTATAACCATTACAAGGACTGTAAGGATGTTGGATCCTATTTATGTGGAGATTGCATTGTCGATGTTGTTGCCTTGCTGACAGAAAGGGTAGATCCATAAAAACTTCAATTATGTTTTTTAAACTATCTGTTAATGTAAATTTAAATTGAATCGGTTAATTTAATTGCAAATGGAAATTTCATTTTATTCCAGAGCCATAGACTGGTTGCATTAATTGCTTGTGAAGGGAGGATGATTCGAGCACTAGAGCATGCCAGAGTTACTCTAAGCATGGAAGTGGAAAGTTCACCCACTGTCCTGCATATTTATGAAAATAATGGAAGTCGATATGTTCTATTCGGAACCATTGATGGTCGCATTGGAATTCTAGATATCGAAAGGTCGTTTACTTTTTAGGGGCTCTGAATAAAACTACACTTTTAAGCTTGCAGGTTACAATCATTTAGCAGATGGCTTATACAGAACGACAAATTTTCAAGTGCAATTTCGTGCATCGAAAGCTACTGCTTAATGGACAGTGAGAATAAACATTTAATTGTGGGGAGACAGGATGGGAATATTGAAGTGTACATCATAAATATTGAAGAAATGTCTGATTATCCTAAACTAATATACTCATTTGTAAGTTATCTTTAGAAGAATCCATGTTTAAAAATTGCTTTAGTTTTAAAATTGGGTTCGTGTTTTTTTATTTCTTTAGAACTGTAACGAGAGTGTTACATCACTGCAGTGTGGCATAGTAGGAAACCTAAACTATGATGAAATACTTGTTGCAACATATACAGGTCGAATCTTTGGACTTACTACACAAATTGTTGAAAAAAACGTTGGTGGCGATAGTGCCATAGGAAATTATATTTTTTCCGCAGACACTAGTCAGAAAATAGCAAAACTCAGGTATGGCATAACTAAAATGTTGTTACTTTTTATACTGCTTTCATTATTTCCAGAAATGAAATTGAAGAATTACAATTAAAAGTAGTTAAAGAGAGAGAAAGATATCAAGCATCTACTCAATCCTTTATGGACGAAATGTCAGCAATACCAGTACTCTCCATTAAGGATTCTGTAAGCCAACAAAGCAAATAATATATGCACAATTGTACTACTTTAATTTTCAGATGGTTTTGTCAAAGACTGATGCCTCCTACACTCTCACTTTGGAAGTACCTACAGCTATCGATAATGTTTTACTGCAAAGTGATGTTCCTGTGGATCTTTTAGATGTGGAAAAAAATTCTGCTGTTGTTAGTTTCAGCGAGCCAGAACCAGAGGCAGGTCTATTCTATGTAGAAAATGTGCAAATGTATTTATATGTCCATTTCAGAATGGAAACTTTCTGTTAGCTACCTACCGGTGTCAAATTAACACAAACAGATTAGAACTGAAAATCAGAACTATAGAGGGCCAGTATGGAACCCTCCAAGCTTTTGTAACTCCACTGATTCAGCCCAAGTGTTGCCAAGTACGACAGTACGAGATCAAACCTCTATCAATGCACTATAGAATTCACAATTTTGAGGAAAACAGGCAAGTCTTAACACAGGCATTGCAGCTTTATACTTTAGTTTTTTTAGGCCATACAACGTCCTTACGATAAAAGGCACTTTCAGCTTAGCGGAAATACACTCCTGGGTCTTTCAGTGCATCCCTGAAGTTTCCGAAAAACCCCAATTTACGGAAACTACCGTATTGTACTTTCAGTCGACATTTCTTGACACTGTATTGCAATGCTCTTTCAAGTATGAAGTTGTAGCAGAAAAGTACAAATTTTATTTTAAAGTGTTGCAGGAAAGGCGAAGCGGAATTCCAGTCTGATAATGTGTCAACAATATCTGTAGTGCGAGAATTTATTACCAAAGAGGCTACAAAGAAGAAAATTAAGATAGATATCACTGTTTGTAAGATTTCTATGATTTATTTTACTCACAGAAAGATCAGTTCAAAAGTAGTTATATTGTTATTGAACATGTCCACTGTAAACTAGAAATCTTAATTTTTTAATCGACTGTTTACGTAGAAATCTACTCAGTAAAAAAATTACTACTTTTAAACTGTAGAAAATCTGTTTTACTCGGATTATATATTTCTATTTAAAAATTATAATTTTAATCTTGAAAGGATCATTTTTAGCGGCAATCTAAAAATATTGCTTTTACATGGAACATTTTATTTGGTTTTATAGGTTTAGGGCTTTAATATTTGATGTTACCCTACATATTTTTGCTTTTTATTTATAATTCTTTTTGTAATTAATCAAGTGAGAAGTTTGCAGATCTGGAAGAGCAGTATTATAGGCTGATAATTATTTAAATCTAGCCTGTTGCTCTTTTTGAACAGTAGTATCGTGACAGCTACTCTCCGATATTGTACCTTCTTCTAGGCATTTGTTTACTAAATTACTATGCTACTTCCCTCTTTTAGAATGTCTTTTCTAATGTTGTCTTTTTTTGGTGTCCTTGTTGCTTTTAATTTCGTTTAAAACACCTTATTTCACTTTGAGTTATTTCCTGGATATCTTCAGAGTTTAGTGATCATGATACTAAAAGAATCCAAAAGGAGATGGATTAGAGAAAAAACAAATGTCGTAGATAGAAGAAAGCAAGTCCTAACACTAAAATGGGATTTTTGGTGTCATAATGCAATGTTAAAAGATAACAGATGGAATTCAGCAATTTTAGACTGATGCCTATGGTTAGGCCACAGAACGAGAGGACGACCATAGATACAATGGGCGGATGACATTAAAAGACATGCAGGGCAACTGTGGAAACAAAGAGCACACGATATAGTAAAATGGAGAGAGATAGTAGAAGCCTACCTGCATCCAAAAACTGGTCGATGAAGTCTAGATAGATAGGTTTTTGCTTTTGTAATTAAAATTATCTAAATTAGACTCTACATTTATATAGACTTCTAAATTAAACATTACTGTTCTTACACTAAATACCTATTTATATTGCAAGACTAAAATACCCCAATCTAATTTTAAAACCAGAAATGTGTCTCTATTTTCAATTGCAAATAAAATTTGAACTATTATAAACCAAAAAATCCTTGTCTGAAATCTGGCAACTAAAAAGTTGGTTATATAAAAAAAGGCGAGTAACAAGAACATACTCTTCTTTTTCTAGAATCCTCCATCTCTTCTCTTTGTCTGCCTGACTCCTCTATTCTTTCCATCCAGTTGTTTATGGGTCTTGCTATTCTTCTCTTCCCAATTCTGCCTGTCGCCATTATCCTCTTCACTAGTCTGCTTTGGTCCATTCGTAGTATGTAACCATACCATCACTGCTTTTTCTTGATCTTTTCTCTAATTGCTTCATGCTGGATTATTTGTCTTATCTGTTCATGTCTTCATGTCTTTCTCTATCCATTTTTGTTTTTCCTGAGATTTTTCTAAAGTATTTCATTTCTGCAGCGATCATTTTTTGATCGTGTTTATCTTGTGTCGCTCATGATTCACGTGCGTAAGTCAATTATGATACTACTATTGCATTGCAGACCCTTAGTTTTGTTTTCATGTCTATCTCCTTTTTATCAAATATTGTTTTATTTAATGTCTATTAGGTCTTTACATTCTTCTTGATTCTAATGGCTATATCTAGGTCTATCTTCCCATTTTCCGATATTACACTCACAAAGTATATATTCGTATGCTGTTACTATTTCCTATTTATTATCATTGTTTTACATTTATTAATATTCACCTCCATTCTCAGTTTTCCTAATTCTTCAGTCCATATTCCCATTAGTTGTTTAATTTTTCTGTGAGTATCAGATAACAGGACTATACCATCACATCATCAGCGTACATGAGGAAGTCAATTTTTATTAGTGTTAACCTATTGTATCCTATTACTATCTGATACTGTCTGGTTTTTAGTCTGGTATTCTTTAATAATCTGTCAATTACCACTATCAATAACAGTGGGCTCAAGCTATCCCTTTGTTTTATTCCTAGGTCCATTCTAAATTTCTTTCATTCTTCCCCATTTATATTGACAACTCCATTTACGAATTGTTCTAGACACTTCTACATTATTTTCCTCTGAATTGAGTAGTAGGCAGCGCTTATGTCTATGAATATCACAAATAGTTCCTCTCCCTTTTCGTCTCTGTTTTCTATTAGATTTTTTAATATATGTATGTTATCGTTTGTTTGTCTTCCTATCCTATACGTTGCTTGTATAGCCCTATAATTCTCGCACTTTGCAAATTCTCTTTTTTTGTGTATTGGGATTTATCATATTTTCTTGCAGCTCTTCTGGGATTTCTTCTGTCTGCCATGCTTTCCTGTATATATTTCTCTCTTTATCATCCACCTGTAGCTCAATCTTGCCTTGTCCACTTGCTTTTCCTAGTGTAATGCCTTTCATTGATTTGTCTTATTCCTTTGTTTATCTCTTCCAATGTTCCTTCAACCGCAATCATTTCTTCGTCGTCATCAGTGTCTGTTGTACTTCCGCTATCATTTTCTCTTTCCTTTGAATAATAATCTGCCCATACTTCTAGTATGTCCTGCAATTCTGATTTGAGTTGATTATTCTTATTCCTTAACGTCTTCTACAATTTTCTTTTTGATTCCTTTCAGTACTCTTATAGTGTTCCACAATTTTCTATTATTTGTTTTGTATGTTTGTTCGAGCTTTTTACCTCCTCCCAACTTTTCCTTTTGGCTTCTCTTACTTCTTCCTTCGCTATGTTCCTCTTGGTTCTGTAATCTTCCATGTCACATTCATCTTTTGTAGGAGGGAATTAGAAATATGAAACCTTCCCCATAAATTGTATATATTTTCAAACAGAAGTTAGAAATACAGTAGTAACATGTAACGGCGACAGGTCATCTTCAGGCAACTAAAATTAATTAAGTAGTAAAACGCAGTATCACCAAAATATTACACATTTGTAACAAAGGCCTTAAGCTTGACTTATTATAAACCAAAGAGATTTACAATAATTATATCAATAACCTTCAATCGTCCTTGTTATTTCTCAAGTAATTTAGTTTGTCATTCCTTATTACAATTGCCCCTAGTGTTACTTAAGTTATTGGCACACTCCAAATTCTTCTTCCTATATTACCAAATTGGATGTTCTTGCGGGTTTTTCGTTCATTTCCCTCAGTTAGTCTGTCATTTGCCGCCTCACGACATGCAGTTGTTTATGTTTTAATTTTTAATGTAATCCTTTCCTCTTTCCCAAACAAGGTTACACAGGGACAACATACTATGTGAAGGACAAGGAGGGACAATTAATTGGAGAGAGGGAACGGAAACTAGATAGATGGGCACAGTACTACAAAGAGCTACTAGCGGAAGAAATAGAGAGAGAGCAAGAAATCGAAGATGAAGAGGGAGACGAAGATCCGCCGACACAGACTAAAGTAGAAGAACCATCGGAAGAAGAAATAATCGAGGTAATACGGAAAAAACAACAAAAGCCCAGGAGAAAATGGAATACCAGCAGAGTTTTTGAAGGAAGGAGGGACAACAATACTGAAAAGGATTGCGCAGCTAGTAAAAAGAGTATGGCAAGAAGAGAAGATGCCCAACCAATGGAAGACAGCGGTTATATGCCCCATATATAAGAAAGGTGACAGGACGGTATGCGATAATTATCGAGGGATAGCACTCTTAGATGTGGTCTACAAAGTAGCAGCAACAATAATTAGGAATAGACTGCATAAAATACAAGAAGAAGAACTAGGTGAATATCAAGGTGGATTCAGAACAGGACGATCAACAACAGACCAGATTTTTGTGATGAAGCAAATATTACATAACACATATGAACAAAATCTAGGTCTGCATATGCTATTTATCGATTTCAAGAAAGCATATGACTCCATTCTAAGAAATAAATTATATGAAGCCTTGGAAAAACTAAGAGTGCCTGGAAAATTAGTGAAGCTAATAAAAATGACCCTACAAAATACTACCAACAAAGTAACGACAGAAGGAAGTTTGTCCAAAGAATTTGAAGTGAGGAGAGGAATGAGACAGGGTGACCCTCTGTCGACAACCCTATTCAACCTGACCCTAGAAATAATAATCAGAGAAAGTGGAATCCAAAGAAACGGGCTAATATACAACAACAAGCAACAATGTGTAGCCTATGCAGACGACATAGCAATGATGACGAGAAGGAAAAAGGAGCTGGAGCAATTGTTTAAGGCGATAGAGAAAAAAGCGAAGGAGTATGGACTAACAATAAACGAAGATAAGACAAAGTACATGGAAATGAAAGCAGGACATCGGCACGATATAAACCAGATCAAATGGAAGACAGCAGACAACAAAGAATACAACTTCGAGAAGGTGACACAATTTGAATACCTAGGGGTGACAATAACGAACACTTGCCAGGAAGAAATCGAAATAAACAAAAGATTAGCAAAGGGTAGTAGAGTAGTAGGAGCCCTCACAAACCTAATAAAATCTAAAAGCTTATCTAGAAAAGCAAAAATAAGAATATACGAGACGATAATAAGGCCGACTGTATTGTATGGGTGTGAAACCTGGATCCTCAACAAACAAGAAGAAGCAAAGCTGAATATATGGGAGAGGAAAATACTGCGGAAAATATATGGAGGAATAGAAGTAGAGGGAATGGGATGGAGAAGAAGAACCAACCGGGAAATCATGGACGTATATAGGAAACCAAATATTGGACAAAAGGCAAAAACACAGAGATTAAGGTGGCTAGGCCATGTGACAAGGATGCCCGACAGCAGACTCGTTAGGAAAATCCTTAAAGCAGGTGAAGGAGGGAAGAAACGGAGAGGAAGACCAAGAAGGAAATGGTTGTCAGCAGTGGGAGAAGACCTGTTATCAGTGGGAGTGGAAGATTGGCAAGAGAAGGCAAAGGACAGACTAAAGTGGAAAAGAATAATAAAAACTTTTGAAGCCATGGGTCTACAAGACCTGTAGAGCTGTATTATATATATTTCCCCCATAAGTAGGTATATATTTAACCCCTTGATTATTGTTAAATTGTTCTACATTTAACACATACCTACTGAAGCTAGGAGTAGGTATCCGTTTTTCAACGTGTTAGGCAGAGGAGGCCTAAATAACTTTGTACATTCCTTAACCTCTTCAACGTCTAACCTACAATTTCACCTGGTGAATTGTCTTTATCTTATATATTCATTGTAACTAGATTTCTTAAACTATGTGGTAACATAACGTAATCTTGACCTCTAATACCCTAAGGTGTCGAGGAACTATGTAAGTATAGCAATAATTAGATAAGGTTCATTTTACTACTTAATTAATTTTAGTTGCCTGAAGATGACCTGTCATCGAAAGATGTTGCTACTGTATTTCTAACTTCTGTTTGAAGATATATACAATTTATGGGGACGGTTTCATATTTCTAATTTCCTCCTACTGTCATTTTGATCAAATCATGGATTTAAATATTGGTTCATCTTTTGTCTCCCTGTACCTTCTCCATGCTATTTTCTTTCTGGTAACCGCCTGTTGTATTTCTTCACTCCACCATGCCGTTTTCCCTCTGTGCATTTTGTTATGCTCTCTAGTTTTACGAATTTCTTTTGCTGTTATATAAATTATTTCTCTAAAGGCCTTCCATCTTTCTTCTAATGTCCCATTTTTAATAAGTTGTTCCTGTTTCATTAATTCATTGTCTACTCTCTCTTGAAATTTTATTCTCGTTTCTTAATCTTTGTATTTTTTGTTCATAGTCTCGTTTTTTCAATTACTATGTCCGTATCTTTTATTATTGCTGTTAGTCTATGCTGAGTTACCATTTCCGCCTCTGGTATTGTGTTAATCTATTGTATTCTATCACTCAGTTCCTGTGCATATTTTATATAATCTGGCATTTCTTTCTTCCGCTATAAATGTGTATCTAACTACTATTAATTAGTCCCAGTAGCTATTTCCTATCTTTAGGTCATTTATTTGGCAGAACTCTTATTAATTTCTTTCCGTTCCTATTTACTGTCTTTTCTTTATATTTTCCGATGCAACCCAATTCCCTATTATCACCACTTCCTATTCTCGCATTCCAATCTCACATAACTATTATTTGGTCATTTGCTTCTCTAATGTTATCTATTAAAATTTGCGGGTCTGTATAAAAATTTAATGTTTCTTCCTCTTCTGCACCCTCTATTGGTGCATATACAGGGTGTCTCAAAAAAATGGGACACCGATTAGTCAGAGATTCCTTAGGTTATAATATATCGATTAAACCTAATATATCTTAGTACAAAGTCCCTCCAGTAAAAAGTTACAGGGCCTTGAAGTTCAATTTTTTATTTTTTATTTTTTTTTAATTTCCGCAAATGTATAGATATCAATTTCAATTTTGGTACACATGCTTACTATTATGTAATGCACTAATACAAAAATTTTCATCAACTAGACTTGACTGTAAGAGGCACTTGACCTACCTTTCAAAACTTTTTTTTGCTCTAACTTCGTTATCTATAACTTTTTTTGAAATTTTAGGTTATTATCTGAAAGAGAATGAAAAAGCACAAAAATAGTGTACACTTAGTTCTTAAGCCTAAAAGCAACCGTTTGCCTTAAAATGCCCATCAAAAGTTTTTGGTTGTCATTAAGACGTGCAATTATCAAGTAGCCATGATCACAAAAACAATGGATAATGATTGTAATTTAGTAGGTAAACAACATCAAGAAATCAATTAATGACGTTGGTGTTATCATTTTTTTGTCTTTTGTGCTTACAAAAATGCTGCAACATAACGAACCTCGCAGCATTGGAGAATTCGTTATGTAACGGCATTTTCTTAAACATAAAAGAACAAATTCTTATGTCACTAATGTCATTAATTGTTTTTTACTAGATGACCATTGTTTTTGTGGTCATGGCTACTTGATAATTGCACGTCTTAATGACAACCAAAAACTTTTGATGGGCATTTTAAGGCAAACGGTTGCTTTTACACTTATGAACTAAGAGTACATTATTTTTGTGTATTTTAATTCTCTTTCAGATAATAACCTAAAATTTCAAAAAATGTTACAGATAACGAAGTTAAAGCTAAAAAAAGTTTTCAAAGATAGGTAAAGTGCCTCTTACAGTTAAGTCTAGTTGATGAAAATTTTTGTATTAGTGCATTACATAATAGTAAGCATGTATACCAAAATTTAAATTGATATATCTACATTTGCGGAAATTAACAAAAAAATAAAAAATAAAAAATTGAACTTCAAGGCCCTGTAACTTTTTACTGGAGGGACTTTGTACTAAGGTATATTAGGTTTAATCGATTTATTATAACCTAAGGAATATCTGACTAATCGGTGTCCCATTCTTTTTGAGACACCCTGTATATATATCAGGCTGATCTTTCCGTCCAGATCTAGTTCTGACGCCATAATTCTTGAATTTACTGCTTTGAATGTACTTACTTTTTATTTAGTTCCCCGGATACTATTATGCCCACTCCCTCTTTTGCTCTTATCCTGGGTGTCATTTCGAGTAATACAAGTTATAATGATTTATTAATAGTGTATTTCCTGATCCTTTTTTCTTTGTTTCACTTAGTTCCATAATTTTAATATCATATTGTTTCATTTCTTCAATTAACTCACACTCCTTTTCTGTTATCGAAGTTATACTCCAAGTCCCTATTCGTATTTGTTTAAGTGTATCGAATATTTTGTTTTTCTTAATCCAATTCTTGTCCATTTCGTACTCATTTCCAAAATCCCTTCTGTAATTTCGTTTCCTCTTCCTTTCTTTAGCTAGTTCTTTGGACGTTGTCGAGTGAAAGTAATTGTTCTCATATGCTTTCTTGTTTTTCGTCTTCCCTGTCTTGGTGTGATCTTTCACTTAACGTTCTTGCTTTTTGACTTTTGTCCTTGTATTCATCTTCCTCTTTATTGCTTGCCCCCTGGTAATCCTGTTGTTTCTTCTCGGCCTGCCTGTATCCTCTAATTTTTCCATCTTCTCTAATTGTTCCAGTGTGTTAGATTCACCATCGACTATTAATTTATTATATCGGAGTTTTGGCTGTATCCCTTGTTTCTTGCGACTTTCATATGTTTTATTAAAACTTTCCTTTCTTCAATGATTTGCTTTGGGTAGTCTTCATTTATTCCGCTTTTTATTTCCTGTTACTAGTTCACCAGTATTAGTAAAGAACATACAGAATGGTTTATTAAAATTGCATCAAATTATTTGCAATTTCATTCTAACTTTTCTACAGGCTACAACTACACTACCCCAGTAGTAGTTAATTTTGTCTTCCTTTTAAAATAAAGGAAATATTAGATTCACAGTCTCTTTAGGATTTGTATTTTTTTTTAAATGTTGACAAATGCTAAAAATTAAAAATCAAATTTTTGGCTAATTACAAGATCACTGTAAAAGAAAGTTGTGTGCGTATATCACACCAGATTTTTTTCTTGTAGAAACCAAAATAATTTAAAAGTGTAATTGTTCATTTTAAATACCTAATAATTTGTCTGTGATATGTTCACTGGTTCACTCAACTTCTGATTGACGACGATAATTAAACAATAAACACATAACCACTAAACAGCTGTGCATTTAATTTCTGAAGGCCTTTAAAAACTTCTATTCTACTTCGTAGCATTCATCTTTTATAAGAATCTCTCTATCTTGCATAAACTCCGTCTATGCGAAGAACTTTGATGAGGAATTAGATAAGTACCTTTAAAATCAGGTAAAATAATTTCTTCCTCTTTATTATAGGCCAGTGGCCTGTTTTAACCACAGTGATTCTATGATCCCTCTTTGCCCTTAGGCCGGGTAGGTGGTTAGCTTTACCGGAAGAGTAAAATAATTATCAGATTTAAATTGTTTATTGCAATACTGATTCTTAAAAGTATACAGTAAATGGAGGCTAAAAGAGCTAGTAACAATTCTTACCTGTTCAAAATATCCAGCAGTTTGAAAGGTACTTATCTTAATTCCTTATCATACCTTTTCGTGTAGATGGAGTTTAGTTCCTCTATTGTATCTTTTTCCATAGCTGTAAATGATGACAGCATTGCCCACATTCTGAAGCTCATAGATCCAAAGTTACAAGCACACATTAAACTATCGAACGACATTGTACTTCTGGAGGCCTTGCATGAGCTAGGAGTCAACGATGAAGTGACCCTAAATTCGTTATCACTTAAGTATAAAACGTTATTAAGCAACGAGAAGCAATTACAAGCACTTCATACCAGCCAACCAGCATACTTAGATCGCCTTTATGGTAATTTATGCACAACTCAGCATTTAAAATAACATGCTTATCTTTTCTTTTAGGAATGGTGACTGATCTTTACATTGATTATCACAAATTCAAAGGTGTGAGCGTGAAGTCGAAGATTTCAAAATTATTAAAAATACTAGATAACTACAATTACGAGGATTTGTTGCACTTTTTCCGACCTGAACTTGATGCATAGAATTTTAGAATAGATTTTGCTATATTCTATTTTTGTGTACTGTTTACCTGTATTCAATGCAAATAGATTTGTTTACTACTTATTCTTTTTAACTTTTTAACTAAGGGAGCTAAAAATAGGTATTGCGCAAAGAGTTTTTCAGTTGATAGGAGTATTTATAAGAAATAAAAGAAAACATCACTAAAGTAGGATACCAAAAACTCAGGATTAACCATACACAATACAGCGGGAGCATGAGAGAGAACAAACTAGTGCTAAAAGACCCTCCCAACCTGCCAAAAAACTAAAGAGAGGAGATACAGGACGGGAATACGATTACGACAAATGCAATTGCTAAGGTAAATGATAGTAATATCTCTAACAATTATAATAAACAAAAATTTCAAAAAATAACCACTGATTATAGGTTAACACAAAAGACAATTTTAAAAGTCGGCACATGGAATGTACGAACTATATTACAGGCGGGAAAATTAAATGAAATAATCAATGAAATGTCGAAATATCAGATAGATGTTATAGCGTTACAAGAGGTTAGATGGAAGGGGCAGGGAATAATAACAAAGCAGGGATATACGTTTATGTATAGTGGAGCAGAAAAATAGGGTGAATATGGCACAGGATTTTTAATTAACCGTAAAGTAAAAAACTCAATACAACTTCAGCCAATAAATGAAAGAATGTGCAAAATGAGACTAAAAGAGAAATTTTATAACACAACGTTGATTAATGTATACGCTCCCACAGAAGATGCTACGGAGGAGGCAAAGGAAATATTCTACGAGGAAGTACAAAAAATCTGCGATACAGTATCTAAATATGATGCTGTAGTACTGTTAGGAGACTTCAATGCCAAAATAGGCAAGGAAGAGACTATCCGCGAAGTGGCTGGGAACTTTACTATACACGATACAAGTGAAAATGGATTTAAATTATGTCAGCTGGCAGCTCACTAAACTACACAATCTGCAGTACACGTTTCGATCATAAGAAAATACATAAAGGTACATTGAATATACCTGGAAAGAGAGGACTTAATCAAATAGACCATATCTTAATAAACAAAAAAGAGAAAAAGGAATTCAAGACGTACGTACTTACAGAGGCCCAAACTGCGACACCGATCACTTTATGGTCGTCGCAAAAATTCAACAAACTATAGAAAATGTGCAGAGTGCAGATGATAAAAAGAGAAAATGGGATATTAAAAAACTAATAGACAATGATATAAAAAAGCCGTACGAACATAATATCAAATTAAAATTACAACGTGAAGAACCCCAGTATGATATAGAGGAGAATTGGCTCAGATTAAAAACTTCCATTCAAAATGCCACTGATGAAGTAATAGAAAAGGAGCAAACTCATAAAAGAAAGGAAGATTGGTTTGACCAAGACTGTAAAGATATTATGGACAGAAAAAACAAAGCGAGGCTTATATTGCTCTCAAATGAAACAAAAGAAAACCGAGAAGAATATGAGGAACTTAGAAAATAAGCAAGAAAACTATGTAGAACGAAGAGAGAGAAATACAACGAACTAGTGTTAAAACTGGAAAGCTATTACAGACATAATAATGCAAGAAAGTTCTTCAAAGAAATAAAACTACACACAACCCCGAAAATAAGAATATGGAGTTGCAACCGTAAAGAAGGAACATAAAGGTGAAGAAAGCATTTTGAAAGTCTGTTGAGTGTGGAAGGAGAAACCGAAGAAGAAAACCAAACACCAGAAGTAAGCAACCAGAACATCGACGAAGAACCACCTACATATACAGAAGAATTCAAGGTAATAAAGAAAATTAAAAATAATAAAGCAGCTGGAGAAGATGGGATAGTGGGAGAGATGATCAAAAATGGCGGCACTATCTCATATAAACAGTTACACCATTTGATAACCACCATATGGGAGCAAGAAAAGATGCCTGAGGACTGGAAGAGCGGAATAATTATACCCCTGTTTAAAAAAGGTGAGCGAAGAGATTGTGAAAACTATCGAGGTATAATACTTAGCGTACCATATAAAATTTTATCCTGTGTCTTATATAATCGGTTAGAAAAGTATACAGAAATTGAATTTAAAGATTATCAAAATGGCTTTAGAAGAAATCGATCTAGAATAGATACATAACATGGACCTACATAACCTATTCGTTGATTTTCGTCAAGCCTTTGATAAAATAAAAAGGAAAAATATCGCACAGTGTATGAAGATTTTAAGAATACCAAGCAAGCTTATTAATTTAACAAAAATGATGTTGAGAGGTACGAAAGGAAAAGTTGTACTGCGGCAAAGTACCACTGAACCATTCGACATAAATTCCGGTGTAAAACAGGGAGATGCGTTGTCCTCCGTCATCTTTAACATGATTCTATACCGAATTCACGAAGTCGAGTCAGTGGAAGTAAATAAACATTGGCGCGTGATCAGTCCGTGTTAGCTGCATGCGCGCGATGCAATTGGCCCGTTGTTTGCAGTGATTATACTGAGTTCACAGACTGACGACCTGCACGTCGAATTTTAACGCTAGCATTCAACAGCTATTATTACATATTAGCAATGGCGAGTTCAACAGATTATGCCGATGAACCAACAAGAGTGCCAGATCAATTGTCTCCTCCTAAGAAACGAAGCAAACGCGTGTTGCTGACTAGCGCTGAAAAACATATTACAATTTTTATCCGCACAAGCCGCAATCGTGTGAACAAAGTTCTACAGTGTTCACGTGAATTTGTTTACGCCTGCTGACTCGATTCGGTGAATTTGGTATAGAAGTAATTATGAGAAAAGCCAACAAACACTTCTATAAAAACAAAATGTTCCCAAGTAAACGAATACGCTGACGATCTGGTGGTGATAAGTAGGAGCGTACAAGAGTTAAAAAATACCGTTGTAAATATTGAAAAAGCTGCTGCCGAAGTGGGTTTAGTCATAAATGAAAATAAAACTAAATATATGCGTGTAACTAAACAGAATTTCCAGAAACATCAATTAAAGATTGGAAAATATAAGTTTGAAGAAGTATGCAAATTTAATTACTTGGGATCCCAAACTAAACACAAAAAATAATCTTGACAAAGAACTGATCAGAAGAATGCAAACTGGAAACAGAACTTACTTCCAGTACAAAAAGCTCATGCACTTTAATATCTTGAACAATGCAACAAAAATTAAAATTTACAAGAGCATAATAAGACCGGCAATAACCTACGGATGCGAGACATAGGCTCTAACTCTACACCAGCAAGAAAAATTAAGAATCATGGAACGACGAATACTAAGGAGAATTTACGGGGGCGTTGCAGATATAAATGGAGTACGATGAAGAAGGTTAAACGGGGAAATTGACAAATTAATAAAAACTGCGGATATCGTTCGTTTTATAAAATCTTAACGGTTGAGATGGCTAGGGCACGTCACTAGAGTGAGAACTGTAATGGATTGGGACCCCGGTTATGGACGACTAAGAGGCAGGCCGCGGGAAAGGTGGAAGGATTCCGTGCTGCAGGACTTGACTACAATGTCTGTTACAAACTGGACAAGAATGGTAACAGATAGGAAGCAGTGGAGGAAAATCGTAGAAGACGTTAAGACCCACAAAGGGTTGTAAGGCCGAAGAGGTAAGTAAGTAAGGAGTATTTATTTTCTAGTATGTTTGTAAGGAAAAGTAAAACCCAATATTAACTACTAATTCTCTTTAATATAATGCACCAATTGCCTTGGTCATAATAACTTTTTACAATTTCGGCATTATCAATTTGTTTACAAAGAGTTTCTAATTCTCCTTCTTGAAACACATGGTAAAATCGGAGAAACGTATCAGCATTTTCTTTAGTGTTTTTTTGTTCGTTCTTTAATTTCCAAGGAACTAAGACATCCTGGTGTTGAAATGATGTTCTGTTTGTATGAACTGGTAAAGAAACATCATCTTTTATTACAACGTTCTCAGTGTTTTCTTCTTGAACCACATGATTGGCTTTTCTGTTTTTTCTGTCTTGCTTTAGGTAACTGGATTTCTGCTGATTTTTAATTTGATCCTTCGCCCAAACATAAATAAGAGCTTTTCCATTAATTTGCAATACTCTTATTAATTCCTTAATTGCTTGCAATCTGCGTTCCTAAAAAATATATGAATATTCACATTTGATTAACACATTTAAGAAGTGAAAAAAAAAACAAATAAAAGATCCGAAAATATAATCTATATGAAACAGATGTTGATCAGATTCAACAGGATTTTCCTCCTATGTTACTGTAAAGGTTCAACAGTTACAGTCGGCCCTCCACACTTGTGGTTTTTACTTTTGCAGATTAATTATTCCCACATTTGCCATTAATAATTAAATGGGGTTTTTCTTGGAATTTTGTGCCCTACTGCAGAAAGTCGCAAATGACGCAAGTAGATTAGAAAATGCAAACTAAAGTTTAATAAGTCATAAATCCATAAAATATGTATACACACATTCTTCTTCTTTGGCTGACCCATATATGCGCCTAGGGCGTCGGATATACAAATTTATTAATAATAAGTAAAATTTTGTAAAAGTTTCAAGTTAAAGAATTGCAGAGCACTCTGGGGCGACCTGCCTTTTTTGGTGTGATTATCAACAGTTCTAGTCTGGGGAGCTACAGATATTCACAGGGGTTCTGCTCCCCTAACCCCACGAATGGCCGACTGTACTTGGTTTGTTCTAAATAATTTGTGAATAAAAACTAAAACTTTGTATTTCTCTTTAACAATCATAACGTTGTAGCCATCAGCTATTAATTCTTTTCTATCATTCCTACTTGCTTGTTTCTCTTTGTTTGTCTTTAATGTATCAGAAGGAATTTCTTAAAATTTTATATTAAAGTACATACTTACAGCATTTGCTAAATGATGAATTACTGCTATGCTAATAACTCCATTTGCAATGCCACTACGCAAAGGAATTCTCAAACAGTTGCATGCAAAAACCTGAAAGCCTCTTCCTTGACATACATTTAACAAGGAAGAGCTGGAATCACAGCCGATCTAAAAATTTTAATTTGTTAATATTGTCGAAATAATTAATTCTTAAGTCTTACTTCAAAACTATTATTGCTGTGTCCCAAATACTTCCCATTGCCACAACCAACGTCCACTAAAACTGATCCAGCCTCCAACGAGTTAACAAAATCTAGCACATTAGGCCAAGGCTTATGTCGTGTATCACTAAAGTGTCCAGCAATGTTTTCATAAACATCGTGCACGTGTGTTCTTTCCAATTTGGCAGCTATATCATCCTGCAGCTCACTTGCATTCTGCCTTTTAAGGTATGAATCACACTTATTTATATATTTGCAATGGCACTCCCCTCTCAAGACTTTACGGAAAGTAAAGGAGACCCTGGTGTCTCTTTGTACAACTGTTAAACCATTACTTGAAGGAACAATGTCCATTTTTCTTGGTGTAATACCATGCGTCCAGTTGTATCTCGATTCTCCTGATAATATTGCCAGAGATCTTCTGGGCAAAAGTACTGGAATATGCCTACCATCCTCATGGCGAAAATCCATAACAACAGGCGATCCCAAAGATAGTGATAGAAGCGGATCTTCAAAGGCACTGTGAGTGTCAACATGGGGAGGAATTCCTTGGCCAGGTTTGTAGCAATTTATGGTTAACTGGTCAGGTATATGGAAATTTAAGTCACGGGCACTCTGTATGCGCTCCCATAGAAAAATGCATTCAGCTGGAATTGGTTCTGGTAGTGGTTTGTCTTTGTCGACATTATTTATATCATAACGAAATTCGTAACCATAATGTTTCACTAGACGGTACTTTAAGCTTCCCGTGCCACTTTCTTTTTCAAAATCGGTTAAAGATAGAAGAAGATGCTCTTCCTGTTCTGAAATGAAGTCGGTAAGTACGAATAAACCAGCAGGATTTCCTTGGCTGCAAGACTGTAGGCCATCATTTGGAAGAGTATCAGTATATGATACATACAGTGGTTTATTATCTTGAGCAAGGTTTAGCTTTCCATTTATATTTGCGAAAGCAACAATGGCTGAGTCTATGTTCTTAAAGGAAACAAAGGCGCAGGACTTGCCTGGAAGCATTACTATTTTATCTAAGGGTCCGTACTTAGCAAAATTTTCATATACGACTTCTTCTGAAAGCCCATTCACAAGGCCGGAGTTGCAGATTGCAAGATGCTGCAAAAATATTGATTTTTAATACTCAGCTTGTTTCTAATTCAGTAGTCAAAAATATACTTAATTTTAAAGAAAAAACTTTGCATTAGAAATAGTAGCTAGTCTTAAATTTCCACTTTATATGATGTGTTCATGAATACCAATAACTTGTTTGCTTGATAAATTTGGATATTTTCATAATTATTTTTTTATCCTAAACTACAATTAAATTTGAATTGTTTAAATCTTGAGTCATATTAGTTATACAGGCTGTCCCAACCTTTTGGAAACGCTGTTTTACGATTTTACTACTAAAGATGTCCAAAAAATACGGTGATAAACTTACAGGCTATTTAACATTTTTAAAATATTAAACATGTTACGACTTATTGAATTTTTTACTTCCTTTTACTATAAAGGAAGTATTGGATTCACCCCAAAAATTCGAAATTGAGTTTTCAACGGATCTTCACGTTTTAGAGTCCCCTGATCCCAAAAAACATATTTTTTTTCATTGGTCTGTCTGTCTGTGTGTCTGGCTGTGTGTGTGTCTGTCTGTGAACAGAATATCTCAAAAACGAAGAGAGGTATGGTGTTGAAACTTCATATATAAGTTTTGTGTACTATGTAGATGAGACAGCAAGCTTTTAAAGAAAATCGCATAACCGGAAGTAGGTGTTTACTCTTGTGATTTTTCAGTTTTTTTCGATTTTTTCAAAAACGGCTCTAACGATTTTTTTTAAACTTTACATTTTTCTTACATTTTTAATGTGTATTGATGTGAGATAGGTGATTTTCCAGTTGAATACTTCTAAAGTGGGTTTCTTTTGTTTTTTTTTTCTATTTTTTTTATTAACACCTATTTTAAATAGAACACCCGGTATATTATTACATTTTTTAATTCACCTTAAAATTCTAGAGAAAATTTGTCTCTTCAACTAACACTCGATTTTGTACCGTTTTTGTAGAATTTGTAATTTTTGAAATTTTTTAACAAATGGTTAAAAATTAAAAATGAAATTTTTGACTAATTATAAGATCACTGTAAAAGGAAGTTGTGTGAGTGTATCACACCAGATTTTTACTATTCCATTAGTAAAAATCATGCATTATTAATACAACACATATTTCCAAATTTATTGACATAATAATTTATCTCCATAAACTATAAAGTAAAATTTCTAAATGTCAATTTTCACAACTTAAATTAATAATACGAATCTGCATTGGAGACAAAGATTTACCCACCTGGAGAAGGAACACCTCCGTTTCAACCTCAATCAAGATTTTTCCTGATTTCTACAACTAATCAACCCATGAGTCAACCCTGTGGGCCGTACCTCAACCGCATCAAAATGGACGCTCCTATACCACAACACGGCTTCTACAAATTTATCTAAACAAATTACTATGGTGCCCAACAGGAAGAGCTATTCCGTAATTTCAGCAAAATCAATAATTCAATTGTAAAGAAATGTAAACCCAATTTTTAAATATTAATAACAACTGATAAGCAACCATACGTTGCGAAACGTCTTGTAATTTTTAAAATATTAAACATGTTACGAATTATTGATTTTTTATTATTCCAATAGTAAAAATCATGCATTATTAATACAACACATATTTCCAAATTTTTTGACATAATTTATCGCCATAAACTATAACGTATACATTTTAAAAATATGCTCCTCCCACCCATGTGGGAGGAGTGATATAAACTCACATGTTTTTAAATGGAACACCGTATATTTTTTCACAATATCATCAGTTATGACTTTACATATACCTGCATATCTTAGTTTTGAAATTCTGACCAGTAGCTTAGAAATAGGTAATAGAAATTATATTTTTTTAATGAAAAGCATGGAACTTATACGGCGTACATACATCAAACAAATAGAGACACTCACGCCAAATGTTGAAACCTGTCTAGAGTGCCTGGGACAGTAACTCGGGGGGTATTTCTAAGCTTGACTACCAGATGGCAGCACAAAGTTCTACCAATCAGAGCCCAGTTACTGGCTCTGCTACCAATCACATGTGATAAAGCAGTGGCGCCAGCTGTTAGTACTATCGGAAAGTACCCCCCAGGAGCCGTTCAAGGTTGTCCAAATCGGTATTTTGACATCAAAGGAACTGACAGTGAGTGTCTCTACTTGTTTGATTAATGTACGCTGACTTACAGGTCTACTTAAAAAAGTAGTAGTTTTGAAGATAATTTCAGTTACAAGTTATTTTTCAAGTTTTAAGTATACTTGAAATCTAAATATTAGAATTCAGAACATGCTGTGATTGGAAATTAATTTAACGGTGTAGTGTATCTTACTGTAGTTACTAAAAGTTACAAAAGCCAAAATGTCATATTAAATGTTATTTTTGTATAAAGTGCGTGAAATGAATGATTTTAGAACGTGAGAATGTTACTTCTTTTGATGAGGCGATAGCCGAGTCAAAAAAGTCATTCGAAAATTGTGCATTAACCCAAATCAAAAGCTACAATAAACTATATAAATGTCTTAATTCCAAAGATTATTGCAGTAAATTAAAGAGTTTATGGGCTATGTAACACTGAATATTCTATTCCTCTAATTAACGGGTGGTATAAATGCAGTATGACCAGAAATATACAGTACTAAATTAGAAAAAACATATTGCTTAATAGTTATTTATTGTATAAGTGTTTTAGATGGTGTTTTATCCACGCAAGAATGTTTAAACGCGAGAACGCAGTACGTTTTGTATTGACAGCCATGAAAAGTCATAGTGACAATTTGGAAAGTACCGAAATGTACCAAATGTTATACGTTTGGCAGTACTGAAATGTATTGTCAGTCTATGTTAAATTCGAGAGGTTAATAGGTTAAGTTTTGTTTGTTATTTGCATATATCTAATACTTACTATATTGCTAGCGGCTATGAGTGGGAAACTCACGAAGGAAGTGAGACAGACAACCAACTCTTCAATGTATAATGGTGAGCTGTGCGCAAGCGCGGCGGCGTCGTCCGCCCAATGGGGAAGTGGTCAAGTTTAAAATTCGCTTTTAAAGGCGGAGTTCAAATTCTCACGCATGCGCATGAGACGCGTTATACTCTAAGTGAGACTATGTCGGCGCCGTAATGTTTTCGGACGTTTCCAGGCCCTACTAGCAATATATGTGTATTATATATATGGTTATTTGACACAAATTGACAAAAAACTTAACCTACAAATTTCGAATTTGGCATAGCTTGACAGTGCTACCAACAATGCAGTAGTAAGTGACATGGTTTTATCCCACTAGTGGAACAAAGTAATTTCATTATTCCACTAGTGGATAAAGTGGTACTTTAGACGGTTCATAAGTGTGGATAAAACTTCAATTATAAGGTGATTGTGGATAAAATATATTATAGTTTTACGTTAATGCCGCTTCCATGGCAACACAGATTAGAGTTACACAAAATGTTGTCAATTTTCGTTTTCTGTATACAAAACACAATAAAGAAGATAATAACGGACACATTGACTTATATTCCGATATTAGGTTGCTTGTTAAAGCAAATTTTTAATCACCGGCAACGATTCTTTACGTTTCACATCGTCTCTTGTCGTGTAATTTTGTTTAAGTAATATTATTGATATTTCCAAGTGAAAACCAAATCTTTTAGTTTTCACAACAATTTTTGTAATAAAAACAAAGTGAATTGCATATAAATAAAGCATCTCGGAACTCCACATATGTCCAGCCCGTATAAAATGACATTTATGTCATAATTTAGCAGGGTGACATTTATCTTACAATTCAGCAGGCCGTGCACAGAACAATACCTAAGGGCGTGGCTGGCTGTAGCAAAGACGACTCAAAATGGCTGACAGTTTAAAATTGACCACACTGTCCTTATATAGCCACTGCAATACAGGGTCTCTACTTAGAACTTACTAACTATACTTGGCGCAGCAAACAATTAGAGTGGCTTATGCAATCCAAATGACATATTACAAAGCTGACTAGATCAGTATTTTATTAATAATTACTAAATAATCAGAGATGGTGGTCCTTATAACTAGACCTAATTTCATCTGACATTAAATATGTTGTGATACAAATAGAAACTTAAAAAGCATAACATTTGTGCACTTGTAATATGTAGGCAATAATGAGATTTATCAAGTGCCAGGCCACATGCCTCCATATTACACGTGCACAAATGTTATGCTTTTTAAGTTAGTCGAAGTTTTTATTTGCATTGTAACCTCAAAAAATTATTTAATGTCAGATGAAATTAGGTCTAGTTATAAGGACCACCATCTCTGATTATTTAGTAATTATTAATAAAATACTGATCTAGTCAGCTTTGTAATATGTCATTTAAAATTCGCTTCTAAAGGCGGAGTTTGAATTCTCACGCATGCGCACTAGACGCTTTATACTCAGAGTGAGACTATATCGGCGCCGTAATGTTTTCGGCCGTTTCTAGGCCCTACTAGCAATATATGTATAATACATATATATCGACAAATAAAAAAAAAACTGATCCCAGCGGGCTGTGGAAATTCAAACGTATGAATAATATGTTGGTGGCAATGTAAGTCTATGTCAAATTCGAGGTTATCAGGTTAGGTTTTGCATCAGTTTTGACACAGACTGACGCACAACGTAACCTGCTAACCTCAAATTCGACATAGACTTACAGTGCCACCACCATATTATTCATAAGTTTGAATTTCCACAGCCCCCTGAGGATGAGTTTTTTTGGATCTCTCAATATCTATATCCTTCAACATCACTGGTTATAATACACATGACTTCACAATTCCAAAGGCATCTTTGATTAACTTTTTTTTTGCTCATACTACAGATGTTATACACTGTACAAAATTAGTTAAATCACGGCCTATTGTAAGACCTATAGAAATGAAAGCAACTACAGAGTGATCGAAAATAAAATTGATCGTGGAAGCCCGTGAAAAATGTGATCATTGTCTACACTGCATATAAAATTAGATTTGAATTACAAATATGCAAAAATATAACTTAAACCAAATATTGGAGTAATATGTGGATAAGTTACACAAGATGTTAAAAATGAATTTTAAACTTAAAAACAAATTGTCAACAAAAGGAGATTAGGCAAGTTTTGTTGTTTTCAATGATTCCCCCGACTGTTTATTTTTGATCTCGCTTATAACTTATGTTAGTGTTCACTGTGCCTTTTGTAGTATACTCTGTAGTTTTCTGTTAATGTAATAATATTTTACAGTAGAAGTCTGTTAGAATAGCCTTTACGGCCGAGCCAGAGTTTGAGAGACAAACTCGAAGAGCGAGTCGAAGAATACTGGCGAGACCCTAATGGACGTGTATTGTACAATAGTTTTTGTAATACCTACATACAATTCGGCCATAGCTATCTTTTTCTAATTTATTTGCATCAAAACTCTAGATTTGTGCAATAAGGTTTTAGAATGATTGAGAGCGCGTAGGACGTTGCAACTATTGTTTATAAGTGTCATTTATTTCCAATTTTGTGTATGGCTGTAAGCAGGTGACAAACGTCACTTTGAAGTTTGGCACGCAATTTAGCAAGCCGTGGTCTACAGAGTGGGAGGACGGTCTCATTATCAGACTGCTAAAGAAAGTTAATCTGGGTGAGTGTTGAAATTGACAAAAGATCGCTCTTCTTAACCATCGAACCCACCCTTTCAGCCCCCATGGCTTAGTACGGTTACATCTTAACAGCTCATCGAATACTTCCTTTTCTGTTGGGTTCCATCCCTGTACGCTCCAGTAACCAATACACATGTACTGTTTTCGCAGCTTTCATCTACTTAAACAATTTCTAACCCCTAATTAGATACTTGATAGTATTTAAGATGATTTAAATTCTAAGTGGATGGTGTTATTTTGGTCTAAAAACTTCTAAACTTTATTAGTTAATTATAATAAAATATAATTGTCAAACTATGAATGCTGATTTGACTAGACATTTTTTAATCTTATACCACACAAACAGCACTGATGACCAGGGCTCTTCTTTCGTCGGATGCATAGCATATGAATTCAAATTTTTCACTCATTGCTGACAAAATCAGAAAAAAAAATTGCAAGAATATTTTAAATAGGATGATATCAACTTGATAGTAATTTGACAGTTCACAAGTTCTTTGGATAGATAATAGTTTAGTGAACAGATAATAGTCTATCTTTCTTCAGCGCAGGCTGTGACTTCTACTTTTTACTAACTTAACCTTAAAAATATCATTAATGTAACTTTGACAGCTGTTTGACCACTACAAAAGTGATTACAAGATTTTATAGAATACAAGCAAATTGCGCGCTACGCGCACGTGAAATAGGATACGCGAAAGGTCAAGCTCCGATCCGAGCGCTAAGATAAGAAAAACAAAACCTAAACAAATATAAACATCTGTGAAGCCGGAACGTGAGATTTTATTTTGTGCCACAGACACACAGACAAACACACATTAAGGAAAATTATATTATAGATACCTTCAAAATACTTAAGTTATTGGGCGAGCTTTTTAGCATTTTTAAGGTATATTTTACGATAACTTGTAATACATTTTGGGCTGCTCAAACAGCGTCAGGAAGTGATATATTTAATGTTAGGTTAGTAATAGCTATTTATGACATTCGGCCGGTAGCTAAACATTTATGGGCGAGCTAGTACACAATGGTCGAGCCCGCCAGGGCGAGACAAGTGAACTAGCGAAACGCGAATACCGGTCGAGTGCCGTACAATTTTTTGTATACTGAACAAGAACAACAATTTTGATTTTATTTAAGAATTATCCCAAACCATTTGCTTTAAAAATGTTGTGATTCTTGTTAGGTATACGATTGGCAGTACTGAAGTGTATTGTTGGTGACGCTGTCTATGTCAAATTCAAGGTTAGCTTTTGCGCCAGTTTGTGTTAGACTACAAAAAACGTCAACTGCTAACCTCGAATTTGACATAGACTGGCAGTTCCACCAACAATACACTTCAGTGCAGCCAAACACACAACATGAATCACAGGCGTTGTTAAATGCTATCTGCCTATAGGCCATAAAAACATACATACCAGACTCATTGCTAAGCTGGTAGTTAGTTGCTACCACACCAGTAGTATACAAAAAGAAAAGAATGGAAGTCTCATCGCCGGCGACTCGCCAGAGTTTCGTTATGAATAGTATGTTGGCGGCACTGTACGTCTATGTCAAATTCGAGGTTAGCAGGTTAGATTTTGTGTCAGTTTCTGTCAAAACTGACTGAAAACCTAACCTGATCACCTCGAATTTGACATAGACGTACAGTGCCGCCAACATACTATTCATAACAAAACTCCGGCGAGTCGCCGGCGATCCGCTGGCGAACGACTATGAATACGGGTGTCAGACTGCCCTGAGTCATGTTCAAAAAAGATATAGTCTGTGTAATTTTCACATGATTCAGGGCAGGTTGTGAGAATGCTGTTTTCTAAAACAGTGTAAAAATTTACTTACAGACCAATCTTAACATTTTCGTATCCGTTTTTACTTTTTACTATTATCCATTTATTTGCCATCTGCACTGTCAGTGCCAAATTTTTTAAAAAATGTGGTGACTATACATGCTTCCAAAAACATGTTTTTTATTCGATTGTATGTTAATTTAATTATTAAAATTTGAAATACAGCAGTGGTGCCAACATACTGTCAGTCTGACAGTGCGGATGTCAAGTAAATGGATAATAGTTTGGGCATTTTCTTAAATTTAACTTTGAAATCATCGATAAATTGCTTGTTTCGTTTCTTACAATAGGTACTTGTTTCGGCATTTTGTACCTGAGTTAAGGATGGGACTGCGACACTGTCAGTTTCAAATTATGCAGTGACAAAAAAATTTACCTCAAATTTTGGGGAAATGTCAAGTTTGGTTGGTAACGAAATTTGTACAACGTTAAAAAAAGCATTCTCACGGCCTGCGCTCAATCATGTAAAAATCAGACAGACTACAGATTATGCAAAACTAATTTAAGACACTGATGATTTTGTTTTCCGTAGCCATCTTTCTGTAAAAATTTTGATTGCACTGTTACTTTCTTCAGAGTGGTTTAATTCTTAAAAAAAAAAGCATTGGTTTTCATTTTATGACATTGCACTTTACAATAATCATGATCAGTTTATCTACTATATTCACTTATAATACCATGAGTAGTCAAAGTTATGTCGAATATTTTTGCTGTGGCATCACGAATATCCATTGCGCTTAGGTTCGATTAGGACGAGTGCGCTAGCACGAGTCCTAATCCTAAGCGCAATGGACATGAGTAGTGATACCACCGCAAAAAAATTCTACTTAACTTTGACTAAGACTTTTCAAATTAGTTTTCAGTAAATCTATGCAATTTCTATAGTAACAGAACACTAATATTGACTTTTTCTAATAAAAATCACATTTGTTTAAAATAGTCACTTGAATACCTTCTAGGAAGATATATCCACTGATATTTTTTTGATTGGTCAAGAAATGTCAAAATTCTGAATTTGTATTGGTCACTTTTTGACAGATGACAGGTGAATTGAATAGTCAATTCATTTTTTTTTGTCCATAAGTTATTTATTATAGAGAAAACACGTTCTGTAACTGTATTTGGACCTGGTGAACGCAGATAGCATTTAATGAGTTTTTTAAATAACTGAACGTGGAATATTGTTGTTTTCAAAATGCTGGAAGATCTTTACCCATTTAATGTAAAATGTAGACACTGAACAGTAGTAAATAAAATTTTAAAAAAATGAACAGTTTTCAAAAGACAGGACTGTCTCGCAAAATAAGGTAAAAATAACGTAAGGCTATGCATATAACAAACATACAGATAAGACAACTGTATTCTTAACTGTTCATCACTCTCCTTTTTTTTCTGTAATAATTCCTACGTCTTACCTTTTCTAATACAAGTCCTATTTAAATGTTTTATGGTTTTATCATTGCTCTTCACCACTCCTTCCCATATCCCAAATGACTAGCCTTTTTTTTAAACATGACTCAGAGCAGGCAGTGACTTCTAATATTGTTTATTTGCAACCATATATGTAATGTTAACATTCCTGACCTCATTTGAGTGGGGGAAGTCGTACATTTCAGCCCGCTACTTCCCGCACTCACTTCCCGCTCAAGTGTGGGAAATGAGTGCGAGAAGTACATTCCAGACCGCTGAGTAGGTAGGGACACTGGGAATCTTGTTGATCCATTCATGCGCGTCACAACCTGTCGTATTATAATATAACTAGCAGTCCAGTGAGACAAATGTCTCATTTAACGCGCCTTCAAACCTCGATCGGTTAGGCAACCACCCAGACCTGGAAGGTGTCAAAGTGGTTGCCTAACCGATCGAGGATTTAAGGCGCAGAGGATCGCAGCTACGTTTGGCGGCCGAACCAGTTTTTATTTAATACGCGTTCTATTTGAAAAACGGTCTTTTTGTGATTTCTCGAAAACCGGAAGTGTCACGTGACTGAAATTCGGTTCCTGACCTGACATGACCATTCCAAACATATAACTTTCATAACTTTTTTCTCTATCTCTTACGGTTTGGCTGCTGAAACAGCGTCCCGGACAAAACAGCGTCCCGGACAAAACAGCGTCCCAGACAGACACGTGGACACGTCTATTAGATAAAGGATAATTTTTCCAATTATTGTTTAGAATAAAGTGGTTGCGAATAAAATAGTATACAAACCTCGACAGGAAGTTTCCTTAGTCTCGAGATAATAGCTGATTTCGACGCTTCGCGCCTCAATCAGCTAACTAATCTCTCGACAGTAATGAAACACTTCCCATCTCGGGCTGTAATATACTATTACAGCGTACTAACATAACCCTAAAAATTTTAATAACGTTATTTTTTGACAAATGTTTGAACACTCCAAAATTATTGTAAGGTTTTGTAAAATACACCTTCAAAATTCCAAAATGCTAAGAAAATAACCCAAGCTTTAGTTTTTTTTGTTTGATATTTTGAAGGTAAATTTTACAAATTCTTTTAATAACTTCTGTAGTGTTCAAACCGCTGTCAAAACTGACGTTATCATATTTTTAAAGTTAGTACACTGCAAAAATATTACAACTCAGCCTGCTCTGCGCCATGTTGAAAAAGATAGACTGTACAGTAAACTCCTATTTATCTAGAAATCCACCTTTTTGAGCTATCTTACAATAAAATATGTGAACTTTGAAGTTCTTTAAACATTAAAATGTTTATTGGGGTTTCTAATTCGAAGCATTTCGCGGGCACCGCATTTTACACTCGTTAACTGTTACGTTACAACTTGCTTACAACCTTGATTTTAGATTTCCCGCCGTTTCTAACTTCACACGTGTTGCTTGTGTTAGTTAACGTTCTTACCTTGGTAGCAGTCATGGTACAGCGAATACCAGTTTGTTTTTCAACGATATGTTGAGACTTCCTGCCCTTTTTGTTTAATTTTCTTGCACCCTTCGTAGAGCTTGTTGACTCCATCGGGGTATATTTACAAAAACTTAATTCTGCAAACGCCACACGCCGAAACTAACCTACCAACGTGACGTTTGACGACGACTCGTTGCGCAGTAGAAGCCGAGGTTAGCTGTAGAAAATGGCTGGAAGTTTGAGCCCAGAAATTTGGAAAAATTGGGATAAATCCGGCAAAAATGAATTGTGAGTATTGTTGTTCTTCGCGGAGTTGGAGCTGTTTAGTCTGACGAATGCTAGCGGCGATTAATGAAGCTCTACAGAAGTGTATCAAGTTCAGTTTCAAATTCAGGCTCATTTTACCTAGTTTTTCTTTATTGTTAATATGTATTGCATAGTAGGGCATCTGTTATGACTCGTATTGATGCAATCTACAGTTTAAATTTGTCAACAGCCAGCGGTAATTCAATAACCTTTCTGATTTGGTTCTAGCATGAAGCTATGTGTTCCTATGTTAAAGGATGGCACAAAAAGTCCCATGTTCGATAAAAGTGGCAAAGTTAATAATGTTAGTAATCTCATAACGTTTCTTATTACCAAAGGAATTCACGGGGCAATAAAAAGAGAAGCAGTTGTGGCCACATTACAAGAACTTACAGTAAGCGGCATTTTGATAACTTTAAATTTGGACGCTATATGTTTGTTGTTTTTGTAGGCATTACACAGTGATATTGCTCCAATTGTATGTGACGTATTAAATATAGCTGATGCAGAAACGTCAGTTCTTGAAAACCATGAGGAATCAAAGGAAAGGAACAATTTTTGCTATATCGTTAAAGATTGTGAAAAGGTAATGGTGAAGAAAGTATGTAGGGTTTTATATATATATATCATGTCTTTTGTAGTTTCTATCAGATAAATTACTTAAGGAACGCCTGGAAATCGACACGTTACAAGAAGTTGGCGTTTTGAAAAACAGAAATTTTTATACAAAATTTATTAAAATTAAGACAAAGTTGTAGTAAGTACCCACTTTATTTCTAAATCAGTTATTACTTTATGTACGCGTTTATTATTTATTGTCATTAAATATAATCAAATCGTTTGTTATTTAAACTTCTAGTTTTACGTTTAGTTTTGTGCACAATTTTATAAAGGAATACTCATGTACAACAGCAGTTGTAACATGGGATAAAATTGATTTGTGCTACAACATGATGCACTTTTAACTATTTCATTTTTCAAGAGTTTAAAATGATATTTTGAGGAGTGCAAACAGAAAAATAACTGTTTTTCAATAATACAATATTTTACGTTTTTTTAGTTACAAACAACGGAAGTTTAATCTATTTCGAGAAGAAAGCGAAGGTTATGCTAAGCTTGTGACTGAATTAAATCAAGATTTTGGTAAAAGTGTTACCGATAAGTCGCTTCTAGATATAGTACAATCCCTAATAGGTAAACTTGGTATTAACTGATTTGCAACAAATGATTAATATTTTACATTGTAGGTTGTTTTAATTTAGATCCCAACAGAGTTTTAGATGTAATCCTAGAAAGTTTCGAGAATAAACCTAAAGATACCAGATTATTCATCCCTTTGATACGCTCATATATGAATGACAAAAAAATAATTGCGGAAGTTTTGGGATCAAAATACATATTTCAGAGGAACAGTTCTGAGTCGACAGTGCCCAAATCTTTGTACATACTAACAGCTCAGCTTCTGCAGCATGGGCTTATATCCCTCGATGACATTTATATATGGGTAATTCGCAAGGAAAGTTTGTTATTAAAGTATTTTTTGAAATAACGTTGCTTACAGTTAACACCCGAGGACAAAGTAATGCAAAAAGACTGGGAAAGTGACATGAAGAATGCAAAAGAATATGTACGTAAACTACAAGTGATTCTATTGAACAGCAGTAACAAAGAGGACACACCGGAAGAGAAGGATAATTCTCCGGAAAAGTATAGCTCCAACCAAAAATTGGGCGTCTGTGAGGCTTTGCTGGATATTGGGGATTGGGCCAACGCACAATTAATTATAAAACGGCTACCAGAACATTTTGCTCTAGACCATCAGCCAGTTGCCCTTGCGCTGTCCAGATTATTGCAGTATATAGTCGAACCTGTTTATAGAAAGTAAGTGGTACAAGATTGTTCTTTGCAGCCAAGTCTACTTTTTTGTATGGGCAACGCTTATTTCATTAGTTGTAACTTGGCGACCCCCCCTTAGTGAAATTTAAAAATGGAAATTTTTAGGTTAAAATGTTGAAATATCTCTGCTCAATTTGTGCTCTTAATTTTTATTTTTTTACTTTTAAAGATGTTTAGTTTTTCTCTGGCCCATGTTCAATATTTTTAATAGTTTCTGTGCTATATATTTTTTGTATTTAAATACGTATTTATTTATGTAGTAAAAATATTGTAATTAGAACATTCGCAACGTTCTTTGCGACCCCTTGATAGATCCCCCCGGCCCTCCAGATTGAGAAACTCTCTAATATAATCAATTTAAGAATATTTTAGTATAGTTTCCCTGTGGTAGAAAGTTAAAAAATTTGGATTTTTTCATTTTTATAGAACGACCTTGTTGACTTGCTTACTGCGGTCAAGTAGCTTGAAATAGAAGTTATTTCTTTCTCGTTTAATGTACTTGAGAGTGGACTAAACATGTAATCAAATAAGCATTAGGCCAATTTATATACAAATATCGATTTTATGTCCCACTGACATCAAATTCGTTATGAAAGGGATGTTAATTGTTGATACAAACTATTCAACTTTCTAATATTTAATATAATTGAAAGGGTGCTGCATTGGCGGATTCAAATAAACGAAATTCCATGGTAGTTATGAGGCATTCAAATATTGATTACCCTATTTATTGTACAGCAAAATTTCATTGGTGCAAGTTGAGCATTTTTTGTTGACTCTGTTCAAAAATACTTTTAAAAAATGGTCTAGCTAAATTTTGAAATTTTTAATCAAAATATTAATTTGGCCTTGATCAGGGATTGGAACAGGCTTTTAATTATTTTGTTATGTAAATCCTCCTTCGTCCAAACTTGATCATTATGAAGTTCTGGTTTTATTTTTTCGCATAGATTCTTGATTATAAATAGTTTATTTGTATGGATTATACCATTTCACATTATAAAAATAAAATAAAATAAAAGCGAACAGTCGCTACATGTGATATGCTATTTAAAAATAGAATAAAAACAAAATACAAAATTGAAATGCTTATTACATTTTAAGGTGCTTTTTAACATTATGAATAAATGTGCACAAAGATAATTAAATAAGTCAACATCACTATTCAATTATAGACTGTTAGCACCATATGTTGTTCTATCGTAACTTCCTTTTCAGCTTATAACTATTTCTAATATTAACTTGAGGAACATGCAGGTTAATGAGTGGTAATATTTCTGGACAAGATATAAAACAATTTTAGGCAGTTATATGCAAAGCATAATTCAAAATAGTTTCTTTTGATATGCATCTGATGAAAACCAAAATACTGTAACATTTGAAAATAATTGCTGTCTTCAAAGAGAATTTTAAATTTATAGCAAAGTGCTTTAACAATCTTTCTCTGTACATTTTCTATGCGATTACAATGCACTTAAAAGCAGGTGACCATATATTAGGGATGTCGTACCCGGTCTAAAATCAAACCCGGGTACCCGAAAACAGTACCCGGGTACCCTCGGGTACCCGAAATATATAACAAAAATGCAGAGCAGGATTAAGGATATGTGAGGCCCAGGGCTAAATTTGTTTAGAGGCCCCATTCCCATTTATGCAACGGGTACTAAGGGATCTAAATGATTAGAAACCGCACTAGATTATAACCTTCGAATCTTTTCGAGGCCCCCGAAATTCGGTGGCCCGGGGCTGCAGCCCCCTTAATCCGGCTCTGCAAAAATGTTAGCGTACATCGGAACATCTAAGGTACTAGCTACCATTTCTTTACGCCGCTAGTTGTAAATTGAACTAAATTGAAATAGTACCTACTCCCTAATTCAAACTGCAAGTCGTCTGTTATTTGTAAATATTATCACACATCCAAGTGCTATCAAATTCAAGTACGTGACTTTTTATTCGAAATTCGTAGCAGCATCAAAATTACACAGATGATGTTTATGTTACTCATCCCATACTGACGCGTACTGGTACCATTGACGGGTTGAATATTTCCGTGAAGCGAATTTATTATATGAAACAAGAAACATGTGGTATGGGATGGGGCGATTCTGGTTATTACTCCATGGTTATGTTTTTCTAGAGCTTATGCCTATTGTTTTTAAGTTTTTATCATCTTCTCCGAAAAGGGCCGACTTTCTATAAATTACATAATTTACTAGTCGGGTACCCGGGTCCTGAAAATATACCCGGGTTCACTATTACCCGGGTCGACCCGGGTACCCGGGTACCCGCCGACATCCCTACCATATATTGATCGTACCAGAGATACATAGCGTATTACCAAACATCGTGTGTTGGTAAACTGTATAGTAATTGTTTTAATGAAACCAGACACCCTCAATGCTTTAGCTTTAGTAGTTATGTGATCAATAAATGATAGAGAACTGTCTAATCTTCTTTCGTTACCTCTACTAGCGGAGGTTGACTATCATCATAAGGGCTACTTGAACCTTGAAGACCGTAGATCAAAATAGAGATGTGGTGCTCTCTCCGTATCACTCCCTTAAGTTTCTGAGTCATAAAGTTCTTCTTCTACCGACTGATCTCGTGCCTTGTATCTTTCCTTGTATAATAAGCTGCAGAATACGGTATCTGTCATGTCGCATGATATGTCATTATTTTTTTTTTGTATTTCTTCGTTCTTCAACTTCTTTGTATCCCACTTTTTTATTGTTTCCTTGTGTATTATTATATAGTCTCCTAGGAGGTAACTTGAAAAATGTGTTTTTTATTACCAACCTATTTTCTTGGCAGAATTCTAATAAAAGTCTCCTCGCTCATTACGTTCTCCTAGACCATAAGTTTCTATAATGTCTTCAAATTCACCTTTATTGATCTTGGAGTCTCCTAGTATTACATTATTTTTGTGTGTTTTAGTTAATTTGAGTGCCTCTTTTAGTTCTTGATATATATTCTTATCTGTTTTTCTGGCAGGCGCATAAATTTGGATAAAATTTGTTTTAACAGGTGTAGTGTTTAACTTGAGTAGCTATCATTACTCTGTCCGATAGGGAGATAGAATTATCTACTGATTGTCTGGCCCTGTTATTTAAAATGATCCCTATTTTGTTTATATGTTGATTGTTTAAATTACCGGAGTAATATACCGTATGATTTTCAATTCTGCATGAGCCGTTGTTAGGCCATCTCATTTCACTTATTCCCAGTATATCAACGTTCAACCTCATCATTTCCTGTGTTGTGTTATTAATTTTCCCAGCCATGAACATGCTTTTCACGTTCCAAGTTCTGATTCTATATTCATGTTTGTGTTTCCTTTTAATGGCTGTTTTATTTATAAATTTATTGCAGGAATTTCGCTGACTCCCCCTGCCGGATCTTGGTTTTCGAGTCCATGATCAGTACTTTTTCTCATTGCGTCGCTACTTGCCATTATGATTCTTCTTGTCTAATACTGTCTACCTGTCTAATAAGACATATAAATCCCTAATTACATTTTCAAGTACTTCATTATCAATACAATATGTAAAGTATTCATTCTTTTTCTACTAAATCTAATGGATTTATTTATTTATTTGCTCTACAGGCCATGAAGGCCTAGGGCATACATTTGATTATGTACATTTTAAAACTAAACTTAATCTCGTCCTTCTACTTTTACATTTAACTAAAAGTCATTTGATGTTAAATTTAAACTAATTTTCACCACCTATTTCTAAGAACTTTCTGTACTATTTCTTTCCAATCTCTAGCCTTCACCATTTTCAGGCCTGTCTCCGCCATGTTTATCCATCTTTTTCTCGGCCTGCTCTTTCTTCTCTTTTCTATTGCTTTACTTATGGCTAACTTTGGGAGCCTCTCTCCATTTAATCTTTCTAGGTGCCCTAGCGACCTTATTCGTTGTGCTTTGGCAGTTGCAATGATATCTGGGTTTTTATAGAACTCGACTAGTTCCTGATTTGTTCTTCTCCTCCACCCTTCCTTGGTTTTTATCCTTCCTATATCGCTCGTAACATCTTCTTTTCCCACCTCCTCATCTTTTCGTCTTCTTTGTTTAGTGCCCGCGTTTCACAAGCATACGTGGTTGCAGGTCTTACAACTGTAGAATAGATTCTTGCTTTTGTCTTTCTTGTCACATTGATTTCCTAAGCGTTTTCAAGCATCCATACTTTTTGTTTCCCTTTGCAATTCTTGCTTGTATTTCTTGTTCCTCATGCCCGTTTTCTTCAGTAGTTACACCTAGGTATAGAAACTGTTTTGTCCTGTCGAAGTTGTATTCTTTGTTGTTTGTTATTAGAATCAGGTTTTTCCCATCACCATATACTTTGTTTTGTCTTGATTTATCTCCAGGCCGTATTTTTTGCTTCTTGTTCTATTTTTCTTGTGACTCTTTAATTCTTTTTCAGTTCCTGCAATGATTGTTAAGTTGTCCGCGAAAGCCAACCATTGATGTTCGTAATTAAATATAGTTCCATCCGTTTTTATTTTACTGTTCCTCATTATTACCTCTAGTGTCAGATTGAAGAGTGTTGTTGACAGAGGGTCTCCTTGTCTCAACTCTTCCTAATTCGAACTCCTGTGATACTTTCCCATTCCATGTTATTTTATTTTTTGTATTTTGTAGTGTCATCTTCGTTAGTCTAATAGGTTTTTCCGGAATTTTCAGTTGGCGTATTTCTTCATACAGCTTTCTTCTTCTTATTCTTCTTATGCTATTATACGCTTGTTTGAAATCAATAAATAATGTAGTTTTATTTTATATTCGTAGCTAGTTATTTGTATTTCTTTGAGTGCAAATATTGAATCCGCGGTGCTTCTGTTGTTTCTAAAGCTTGATTGATATTCCCCTAATATTCTTTCAGTGTATATATTTAGCCTTTTTCTTATTATTTGTTCTAAAATCTTGTAGCAGGTGTCTAACAGCGCTATGCCTCGATAGTTTTCGCACCTTTTTTATATATTGGGCATATAAGGACTTTTGTTCATTTCGTTGGCATTTCTTGTTTTAGCAAGACGGTCTATATTGTTCCAGGCCATGACACTGGCTCTGTTGCCAGATTGTGTGGTAGGCCAGCCCAAGACACTAAGTTTTGTTTGTTTGAAATATATTTGACATTAAAAACTATTTCGACAAGGCAGTTCATATAAGTTCCAGAAATGCCTTTGAAGTGTTACGTACCAAGCTGCAAGTCAACTTACGCTCATCAGTTGCTCCATATGTTAGTGTGTTCAAGTTTTCATCTAATAGAATGGTGGCACAAAAATGGAAAGACATTTTGCATTTAGAACACTGGCGGATTGGAAAGGCTAGTGTTGTGTGTGAGAAGCACATTAAAAGAGCAGATATAAAAGGTAATAAGATGAAGAGACTTGTTCTGACTGTAATATCACTAGCTTTCAGGCAAGTTAATTTGAAGAAATTACTGTTTTAGAGGAAGTCAAAATTAGTAATAATTTACTTGCAATGGAAAATGAGGTACCTACCCATTAGGAATTGTTTTTAAATGGAATATTGCGGTGAAGTGACGCACTGTGATGTAAATAGCGGTGATTTTATAGATTTTTTTCAACTGGAATGCATCACAATGACAGGGATAGTGCACTGACAGATTGCTCATTTAGTGACCAAAACTAGTAATTTTTTGTTAAAGGTTGGCGCAGCCATGTTGCCAGATTGTGGTAGGCCATTCCAAAGGTCACTTTATAGGCCCAGTGTCATGGCCTGGAACAATATAGACCGCCTTGGTTTTAGCCATATTGGTTTTAACATTTCACTAACTTTGTTTCTTAGCTGCTTTTCCGCTTTAATCATTTCTGATGTGATATTGCTTTTTCCTGGGCGTTTATTAATTTTCATTGATTTTATTATGTTCTCTATTTCTTCACTAGTTGGTTCTTCTATACTGACTCTTTTCTTTTTCTTGTTGGTGTTCTATTTGTTCTTCGGCTTCTCCATCATTTAGTAAATTTTTAAAATGTTCTCTCCATGTCTCCAATATTTCATTATGTTCTGTTGTTAACATTCCTGTTTTATTTTTTAAGTAGGGCTGTCGATTGTGGTATTCCTTCTCTGCTTTCTTTACTTCTTGGTGGAATGATCTTACTTCTATATTTCGGAACTTTTCCTTTCTTTTTTGCTTATTGTTAATAGTTATTGGTTGCTTATTAAATTAATGTATCAGAATTATGACATTATGATGTGCATTTTAATATTTTAACGGAATGTAAAAAGGCCTAACTTACTGTATGAACTTATTTTTACAAAATTATGAGAAATGCAGGTCCGTATCTAAAAAAATTTTTGATGATGATCAGAAAAAAGCTCGAAACGTAATTAAACCATAATATGTGGTACATTGTTGAATTCAGAGTAACAAGGGTTTTGCAAATTTGGCATCAAAAACCGGGACCGTATTTAAAAAAATTAAGTTGATGATGGTTTCTCGAAGACGAAACGTCGGATAAAAAAATTGATAACGTAATCATTAAGTACACTAAAAGATGCTATAAAGAAGTTTAAGCAGTTTCGCTCTAACTTTAATATTAACGCCAGAAAAAAATAGAAAAGAAAATCCAAAAATTCGGTTTTTTTTGAGATAATTCAAAAACGAAAAATCATATCAAGGATTTCTAGACGTCATTTTGTTAGTCCTTTAATTGCACAACTTTCTTTCCATTTAACCAAATTTGTATCTCTTACCATTACCGAGATCCCTATACTGGCCCTCTTTATCTTGGACACACTGTATATACGAAAAATAATAAATAGTAAACCAATATAAATTTTCTACACATTATTAAATATTTAAAGGTAAAGTTCATGGCGCTTTATTCCATATGTGGGAATATGGCCTGGCACTCGGGGAGTCAGGGCCGCCGAAGTATCTCTTTCCGAAAGCCAATCATCTGGCACACCATTAACGGCTTACTGGGTGATGTGGTTAGCGGTTTGCGGAAAGGTCGTTTCCCACATTTCGTTCCCCACATTTCGTACCCTACATTTCGTTCCCGGGACATTTCGTCTCCCCACATCTCGTTCCCGAGCAAGCTCAAATTGTCTCCTAGATTACACGGTGTTGAAAAACGAGTGCAGCGATCGGAATGCAGTTCGAAAAATGAAAGATATTTTAATTTATTTATTTATTATAATAAACAAAAGAACTATATACAGTATGTCCCCAGCTTGAGGTTACAAGAGGAAATTACATTTTATTTTTAGTTTCCAGTTGCTCCATTAGACGCCTTAAAGTAACATAATTCCATTTGATATTTTGGATCTATGGAATTAATATCAATATTTAATGGATTGCTGAATAAATTTAAAGTTTGTGTAAGGTCACCAAATTGAGAAAATCCACTAAAATTTTCAATTAGGATATCTAATATAGGATTATTTTTTTTAAATTTGCTGTTTTACTGCTTCAGTTCTTGTAGAACGATTTGCAAGATTAAAAATGAATTAAATTGTTTTTCTGCAAATCTGAGTTCAACACTTTTAGTTTGTATCTAAACCCAGTAACATCCTTGTAAGGATTTTTAAAGACAATGTCTGTTAGGAAAGCAAGTGAAATTTTCATCAAGAAAATTTGTATTTTGCGTAATTTTTTAGACCGCATACTTTTTGAAGTTAATATTTTAATATTGCTCATTTATGATGTGACTACATCCAATAAAATGCAAGGGAAAATTAAAAATATTGTTTAAAATGAATGTCGATTAAAATTGAAAATTAATTGTTTGTCCTATCTATGTCGTCTACCCAAAAAACCATTAACTGGAATACAGTTGATTTTGCTCATGAGTTATATATAAATCTTTGTGTGGGCCGCTAGTTGTATAGCGCTGTTATAAGATACTAGCAAGATGCCCGTTCTTCGTACGGACTACAAATTTTTGTTTCTTCTTCTAAATCTTAAATGAATTCTGGGGTCCCCCGTCCCCCTCATTCAATACGCTAAACTAACAAAGGTTGCAAAACAATATTGTAGGTAAAAAGAAAACAATATTCTTCCGAAAAAAGTTCTCCTTAACTCTTTTATTCTTCACGTACCTCCTGGAAATGCGTATGTAATTGTATAGATTGATAAAACTATAGTTTTAGTGTAACAATGAGATAAAATCAAAGATATATGTACTTATTAAATGTTGTATTCATAAATAATAGCAAGATACCCGTTTCCACCACGTGGGGATGGAATTTCTAAAAATTCATTCATTCCATTTTATCTTGAAATGAACCCAGAGGGGAAAAAATTAATAATTTTAACCCCCTATCCCTTTTCAGTTTTCCCTTTTTATCGCTTTAGGGGTGAAATTAAAAAAACCCTACAACCCCTTTCTAAAGATTTGAAAAACACATCTATATGACAAAAAAGAATGCTCTAACTCAACAAACACAGGAGATACAATGGGTTCTATAGTCACCCCGAATGCAGATTGACACCTTTAAGGGTTTATTAGGGCAAAATCCTAAAATGTGGTGTTAGACATTTGCCTTGGATACCTATGCAAACAAACACCAAGTCTATATCTTATCGAGTCTAAGAGATATTGAGGAATTCGTGAAAACACAGTTTACCCCCTTTCACCCCCTTAGGGGTAATTTTTAAAAAATCCTTAAACCTCTTTCTAGCTATTTTAAAAATACATTTATATGCCAAAAAAGAATGTTCTAACTTAAGAAACATAGGAGATACGAAGGCTTCTTTAATTAAACCCGAATCCATATTTGCACCTTTAGGGGTACATTAGGGCAAAATCCTGAAATACGTTTCTAGGCATTTGCATTAAAAATCTTTGCAAGTAAACACCAAGTCGATATCTCATCGGGTGTAAGAGATATTGAGGAATTCGTGAAAACACAGTTTACCCCCTTTCACCCCCTTAGGGGTAATTTTTAAAAAATCCTTAAACCTCTTTCTAGCTATTTTAAAAATACATTTATATGCCAAAAAAGAATGTTCTAACTTAAGAAACATAGGAGATACGAAGGCTTCTTTAATTAAACCCGAATCCATATTTGCACCTTTAGGGGTACATTAGGGCAAAATCCTGAAATACGTTTCTAGGCATTTGCATTAAAAATCTTTGCAAGTAAACACCAAGTCAATATCTCATCGGGTGTAAGAGATATTGAGGAATTCGTGAAAACACAGTTTACCCCCTTTCACCCCCTTAGGGGTAAATTTTAAAAAATCGTTAAACCTCTTTCTTGATATTTTAAAAATACATTTATATGCCAAAAAAGAATGTTTTAACTCAAGAAACATAGGAGGTACGAAGGCTTCTTTAATTCACCCTGAATCCATATTTGCACCTTTAGGGGTAGATTAGGGCAAAATCCGGAAATACGTTTCTAGGCATTTGCATTAAAAATCTTTGTAAGTAAACACCAAGTCGATATCTTATCGGGTGTAAGAGATATTGAGGAATTTGTAAAAACGCATTTTTTTTTTCACCCCCTTAGGGGTAGAATTTCAAAAAATTCCTTCTTAGCACTACCTTACGTAACAAATTGAACCTTTTACCCAAATCTCAACTTCGTAGTACCGGTGGTTATGGCTCTGCGTTGATTAGTCAGGGTTGTGACTTTCCTTTGTATATGTATAGATAATGTAAGGGCTAGAAACAATAATTGAAATATCAAAATAAAAAAAATATTTATATTTTAATGCAAATAGTTTACTTCTATAAGCTATTAATAAATAAATTTAAATATTTAGTTAGTAAAAATTATGTTCACATGTTGGCTGTAGGTAGCATCCTATTTACTATATTTGATTGTGTTTGTAATAAAGAATTTATGCTTGATGAACAGATATTGTAAGCTCGGAAGCAAGATGAAGGGGAACCCAGTACCTGCTCACGAGAATCCTTTAGCACCGAAGGTCGCAACCAAATTCCTCGAGCTGCGAGACATAGCGATACCGATGCTAATAACGTTGGGCCCGTCGTTGCGTTTCGATGCCGTTCTCATGTATAAAATAATTAGAATTGCTAAAGCGGCACTAGCGTCGTACGGAATTGAATCAGCAAGAAATCAGGCCCCGGAAGGAGATAGCTTATATTACGACATTTTAACTCTACTAGATTCTACCATTCTTCCCGCACTCTCATACATGGAGTGCAACTGTTGCGTGGCAGAGGAGATATGGAATATTTTAAAACTGTATTCTTATCAAGTGCGATATTGTCTGTATGCCCGGTGGAAAAACGAAACTTACTCCCTGTATCCCGACCTGCTCCGAAAAAGAGGAGATGCTGAAAAGCAAATCAAGAACATTATGAAACGTGTTAGTAAAGAGAACGTCAAGCCGGTTGGACGCTTGATCGGAAAACTAACTCACAGCTCTCCGGGATTCTTATTTGATTATGTATTGGTACAAATACAAGTATATGACAACCTGATTCATCCTGTAGTTGATTCTTTGAAATATTTGACGAGTTTATCGTATGACGTCTTGGGTTTTTGCCTTGTGGAAACTTTATCAAATGCTGACAAGAAGCGGGTCAAGCATGACAGCACTTCCATCTCCCACTGGCTGCAAAGTTTATCGAGCTTCTGTGGGGCAATTTTTAAGAAATATAATATAGAATTGACTGGACTGTTACAGTACGTTGCTAACCAGCTAAAGGCTCAGAAAAGGTAAGTAGTGGTTGCTGCAAAAATACAGAATTTAAAATTCAAAGTTTGTTTTAGTTTGGATCTCCTGATTTTAAAAGAAATCGTGCAAAAGATGGCAGGTGTAGAAGCCGCTGAGGATCTGACGATTGAACAGCTAAATGCCATGGCTGGCGGTGAACTCTTAAAAGCGGAGGTGAGTCGAGTTTTTGCATTCCTGTTTGTTTTGGGCGAAAATGTAATTTTTAATTATTTTATTTTTCGTTGCTTTCTACGGATTGTGGATCAGGTATATGTCTATTTTTTTATTTGTAATTAATGCCATACCAAAAGCGGCATGTGTGCGTTTATCTTGCTAAGAAATGCACATCCTGTTAGTGTACATAGCGACTCTCCAAACACATTTAATTTTTATGACTTGTGAATTATAAAGCTGTCGCAAAATGTGGCATATGATAAGTGTGCAAATGGCAGAAGCTATTAATGTTATGTTTTTAAATCAAAATTTGTGAAAATTAGCACTAATTAGCAGTTAATGCCAAAATTTATAATTTTGTTCATAAAGTAGTTACCTGTTAAAAGGCCATAATGTCACAATACATTTTGAAAAAATGAAATGGTCTGTAGTAGACAAGCTTGAATTGTCAAAACCAATAATGGAGAGTTCGATAAATCGAATGAACGTTACATTCCTATAGTTTCCCATATACAAGTCTCTTGGTAATTTGAATTTCGATAAGACAAGGTTTTCGATACCTCGAAGAATTTTATAAACCCAGAGCGGGATTTTCTCTCCATTACTTGATTTTAAAAGCAAATATTCAGTTTAGCATTAACGATTACGTTAATAAGTGCTGTAAATAATAAATAGCATTCTTAAGAGTTATTTATGATCATGCTTCTTTGTATTTCAAAAGATTTGCGAGCTTGCAAAAGTTAAAATATACAGTCACCTGGTCATCAAGAAGCTTTAATTGTTTTGTCTGTCTTGTCTACACAGGTAGGGGACCTTTTAGTTTGGGATTATTGACAAGGCCCCTTAATGACGTTCCAAGAATTTGATAATTTGAGTTTTCTACTTATTATATTTATTTTTATTATATTTGAGCAGCAAACTATGCTTTAGTGTTGTTACTGTTGTATTGGGTCACATAGTAACTCGGCTTTTCTTTCCCTGGCAGTTCGAGTTAAAGAGATTTGACTGTACTATATGTATATAATCGAGGAAATCTTGTGTCAGCAGGGATTAATTAAGCTTAATGGAAATTAAATCACAGTTCACTCGCTTAGTTTTTTTATCGCATTTTGGCAATTTATATCCGGAAGAATCAAACTTAGTGCTAAATCTATTAAACCGTAGTTATGTACAGTTAACATTAACCATTTTCAAATAAAAAATAGACTATTATAAATTTTATAATAAGGAAACAATAATTATATTTTACAGCTATAGTTGAAGACCTTTTTCATAATAAAAAGTTAATTTACCATTACTTCAACATGCCTTTCCATGCAATCCGCAGATGTAAAAGAATTTCATATCTTTCCCGCTGTCTGTTCTATAATTTGTGTACGGTTCGAACATGAATGTTCTGCAGCTCTTTTTCATGCGATGCCACGTTGTTTCAATGGGGGATAAATCCGGGCTGCGTATTGGCATTGTTTACTATTGTACAGTGCGCCAGTGTTCTGAAATGCAATACGAAATGCATGAAAAAAATGCTCAAGTTTCACTGACAATTGTTTACTACGAACATGAACCTTGTAGTTGCTCTGAAACGCAGTAAACAATGAACCGCATATGGTGTCAAGTGAAATGGCCAATGTTTACTTCGATTGAGAGCAATATATGGCTTTGGATAGAAATCATAATGTGGATGGGGGGGGGGGGGGCTAATAATTATAAATAATAAATAAGCAATAAAAACATTGTATATAACAAAGAAAAAAAAATAAAACGTATTTATAATTATTAGCCTTTCTCCCTCACTTATAGCATTTGGTACATCTTCTTCTTATACCGTCTGTTCTATAAAAAAGGCCCCGCCTTCTAGCTACTTTATTATTTACTTTAGACCCAATAAACCTTATATCAAATCAAATGGCACATAAAAACCTACATTTTAACACTATCAAAAATTTTTTATCTTCAATTGCTTCAGAGTGGTGACGTCACGTGCAATTTTTTTAAATGACACTGTATATATTTTTTGACATTTTCTGGTAGAGGTTTTTTTTCTCTTTTCAACAATATAAATATTTTATGCCCTTACATAAGAAAATTTTCGAGAAAAATTAAAAAACTTTTTTATCGGTGGGAGGCCACCATACAAAACTATAAACAAAAGTGTGACTCAGAAAAACAAAACAATAAACACTTTAGATTAGTCTGAAATCTGACAGTTAAAGCGTTTGGCTACTATTTGTTTTGTTTTTCTGAGTTACACTTTTGTTTACAGTTTTGTATCATGGCCTCCCACTGTGAAAAAGTTTTGTAATTTTTCACAAAAATTTTTTAATGCAAGTGCATGAAATATTTATATTGTTGAAAAGAGAAAAAAAACCTCTACCAGAAAATGTCAAAAAAATATATACCGTGTCATTTAAAAAAATTGCACGTGACGTCACCACTCTGAAACAATTGAAGATAAAATTTTTTTGATAGTGTTAAAATGTAGGTTTTTATGTGCCATTTGATTTGATATAAGGTTTATTGGGTCTAAAATAAATAATAAAGTAGCTAGAAGGCGGGGCCTTTTTTATAGAACAGACGGTATAACAAGAGATCAATAAAAAAAACAATTAGGGTAGGCTGTGATATGTGTTATACGTTTGGCAGTACTGAAGTGTATTGACAGTCTATGTCAAATTCGATATTAGTAGGTTAGGTTTTGTTTGTTGTTTGACACAGACTGACGTAAAACTTAACCTGCAAATCTCGAATTTGACATAGACTGATAATACACTTCAGTACTGCCAAACGTATAACACATATCACAGCCTGCCCTAATTGTTTTTTTATTGATCTCTTGTTATAAAAATCAATCGCCGTGTGTTAGTGCGTTAGTGTGTTAGTAACGCAAAAACTCGAGAACGACTTGACCGATTTGGATGATTTTTTTTTTGTTTTGTTCGTCTTACTCTCGAGGTGGTTTAGCAAAAAATAAAATTCGGAAAAATCCAAAGGGAAAGCCGGAAAATTGGAAAATATCGAAAGTGAAGCTGGGTTTTAGAGGCAAATTATTTTTGGGCAGAACAACGTTTGCCGGGCCAGCTAGTGGCTTATAAATATTTCTGTATTGTTCGAATAGATGGTTAACTAGCGCGTCTTTCATTGTAATTTTCAAATATTTTATAACTTGCTGTAGATACCATTCACTTGGGTTTTCTTGTGAATGTCTTATGAATAATTAATTAAGATGCTCGAATTATTCCTAAACTATCGAATTGTTTTGTTAGTAGAATAGTTAGCACTATTTGCTATAATTCTTTTGGTTTGTTTTGCTTATTCAGTAATTTATTTATATTTCTAATTGTGCTGATGGTTGTACAACGTGTACATGGATAGTTTCAAAATTTTTGAAAGTGTATCAACTGTAATTAAAATATGTCTATAAAGCACTCGTAACTAAATTTAACAAAACATTCATAGCAACTATTTCTAACGTATTATTAATATTATTGCTTCTAATAAGATTCTGATTTACAGGATTCCGATATTTGTGCAAATGTATAACATTTATTGATTTTTTTCTCCAACCACACGAATAAGATGCCATATTGTTGAATAATTTTGTATAAAAAGTAAGTCACTTCGGGATGTTAACCAATTACCTTTGCAATTGTACCCTTTTTGATTCATATTTGCACTAGTACAAAAATGGACGCAAGATAGGGTTTTACATGGTAAACTATAAATAAAAAACAAACACTTCGTCAATATTCGGCAATCGTCGTCGTTGTTTATCTCTTATACGGGTGGCTATAAATATCTGAGATCCCGGTAGCCATGAAATTAGCTACTTATAAATGTTGGTTAGCATTATACAGGGTGTTAATTAAGTACGTAGACAAACTTTAAGGGGTGATTCCTTGATCAATTCTAAGATAAAAAGTTCATATAAACATGGGACCTAAACGGCTTCGTTTTCAAGATACAGGGTGTTGAAGTTTAAACAAAATTTTCTTTTTTTTCAAAAATCTGGAAAACGCCTAGAGGTATTCTAATGAAACTTGGTGTAGGTTAGTATTTTATAAAGTGGCATTGTTCGGTCGAAATAAATTTAATTTATTTCCACCAGTGGCGTGCATGGGGGCCACCTCACTTACCTTATTTTAGGAAAATCTGGTACGCCACTGTTTTTCAGCGAATACGATAAGTTTTTTAGCTTTATCCATTAAAACTACACAAAAGATGTATCTTTAATTTTTTTGATAGAATAAACCTTTTTCGAGAAAAATGGAAAAATCTGTAACAGCAATTTCGTTCATTAGACGTTAATGGGACCTAAACGGCTTTGTTTTCAAAATACAGTTTAAAGAACTTTTTAAAAAATGTTATTTAATAAAAAACAATCTTACAATAGCTACAGAACTTTTTTCTAAAAAACAGTGGCATAACTGATTTTTTTTAAAATAAGGTAACTGTGGTCTCCCCAATGCACGCCACTGGTGGAAATAAATTAAATTTATTTCGACCGAACAATGCCACTTTATAAAATACTAACCTACACCAAGTTTCATTAGTATACCTCTAGCCGTTTTCCAAATTTTTGAAAAAAACTGTTTTTGTTTAAACTTCAACACCCTGTATCTCGAAAACAAAGCCGTTTAGGTCCCATGTTTATATGAACTTTTTATCTTAGAATTGATCAAGGAATCACCCCTTAAAGTTTGTCTACGTACTTAATTAACACCCTGTATTTCAATTACGATAAGTGTTGGTACCTATGTAATATAATAAAATGCAATAAGAGGAGGGGAATGTGCCCCGGATTCTGCAGTTTAGCCTACGACTCGACTATAAAAATTTCCTGTTCTAACTCCATTACTTATTGCAATCTGTAATAATTTTTGACAGATAGGAATTTTAGTTGTGATGACATTAATGACATTTAGTTTAGTTGGATTCATCACTTCAATAAAGCGGTATTGATTCCAAAGGTAATGTGATATCAGATATTTATGGCCACCCGGTATATATTTCTAAAAGTCCTGACTGACTCATCAACGCCCAGCCCAAACCCTTGGACCTAGAAAGCTGAAATTTTGCACAGAGGTTTCCTTTATGATGTATACAAGGAATAAGGAAGGATATTTCGAAATTCAACCCCTAAAGGGGTAAAATGGGGGTTCCAATTTTGTATGGAGAAATAATATTAAATAGCCATTTCGACTTGAAACTTCGTAGGAGTACTCCTAAAAACAAATAAGCAAACACGTATTTTGTGATTTTCCGAAAATCAACCCCTTAGGGGGTGAAATGGGGTAAATAAGCCTAAAATACCATATGGGTGTCGTTATTGAGGTTTTTTGGGATGTTGATTGCGAAAATGGCATTTATTTTTAAGTCCAAGAAGGTGGACATGACATAAGGGAAGGGACGGGACGGGACGGGACGGAAAGGGAAGGGATGGGATGGAAGAGGACTGGACGGGACGGGAAGGGACGGGACGGGACTGGACGGGAGGAGAAGGGGCGGGACGGGAAGGGACGAGACGTAAAGGAAAGGGAAGGGTTGGGATGGAAGGGGAGGGGGTTCCAATTTTGTATGGAGAAATAATATTAAATAACCATTTCGACTTGAAACTTCGTAGGAGTACTCCTAAAAACAAATAAGCAAACACGTATTTTGTGATTTTCCGAAAATCAACCCCTTAGGGGGTGAAATGGGGTAAATAAGCCTAAAATACGATATGGGTGTCGTTATTGAGGTTTTTGGGGACGTTGATTGCAAAAATGGAATTTATTTTTAAGTCCAAGAAGGTGGACATGACATAAGGGAAGGGACGGGACGGGACTGGACTGGACTGGTCTGGTCTGGACGGGACGGATTGGACGGAACTGAACTGGACGGGAAAGAAAGGGACGGAACGGGACGGGGCGAGGCGGGTCGGGACGGGACGGGACGGAAAGGGAAGGGAAGGGATGGGATGGGAGGGGACTGGACGGGACGGGACTGGACGGGACGGGGCGGGACGGAACAGGACAAGACGGAAAGGGAAGGGATGGGATCGAAGGGGTGGGGCCGGGACGGGAAGGGACTGGACGGGAAAGGAAGGGACGGGACGGGAAGGGACGGGGCGGGACGAGACGTAAAGGAAAGGGAAGGGATGGGATGGAAGGGGAGGGGGTTCCAATTTTGTATGGAAAAATAATATTAAATAGCCATTTCGACTTGAAAATTCGTAGGAGTACTCCTAAAAACAAATAAGCAAACACGTATTTTGTGATTTTCCGAAAATCAACCCCTTAGGGGGTGAAATGGGGTAAATAAGCCTAAAATACGATATGGGTGTCGTTATTGAGGTTTTTGGGGACGTTGATTGCAAAAATGGAATTTATTTTTAAGTCCAAGAAGGTGGACATGACATAAGGGAAGGGACGGGACTGGACGGGACGGATTGGACGGAACTGAACTGGACGGGACTGGACGGGAAAGAAAGGGACGGAACGGGACGGGGCGAGGCGGGACGGGACGGGACGGGACGGAAAGGGAAGGGAAGGGATGGGATGGGAGGGGACTGGACGGGACGGGACTGGACGGGACGGGGCGGGACGGAACAGGACAAGACGTAAAGGAAAGGGGTGGGGCCGGGACGGGAAGGGACTGGACGGGAAAGGAAGGGACGGGACGGGAAGGGACAAGACGGGACGGGGCGGGACGAGACGTAAAGGAAAGGGAAGGGATGGGATGGAAGGGGAGGGGGTTCCAATTTTGTATGGAGAAATAATATTAAATAGCCATTTCGACTTGAAAATTCGTAGGAGTACTCCTAAAAACAAATAAGCAAACACGTATTTTGTGATTTTCCGAAAATCAACCCCTTAGGGGGTGAAATGGGGTAAATAAGCCTAAAATACTATATGGATGTCGTTATTGAGGTTTTTTGGGATGTTGATTGCAAAAATGGCATTTATTTTTAAGTCCAAGAAGGTGGACATGACATAAGGGAAAAGACGGGACGGGACGGGACGGGACGGAAAGGAAAGGAAAGGGGGGGATGGAAGGGGAGGGGACGGGTCGGGACGGGATGGGACGGTACGGAGACGTTGTCGGAGAAGGAATAGGATGGGATGGGATGGGATGGGATGACAGAAAACAATTAGTCATTATTTAATGCACAAATAACGAACCTCGCGCGAACGATGTTGCGGGTAACAGCTAGTTTTCCCTATATAGTGATTGTTTACTTGCGTCATGAATGTTCTACAATGTTGTCTACATGTCTGATTCTAAATAATAAGTCATATTACCGAATTTATGAGTAGTTGGAGAAAAATTGTATGTTTCATTCGCACAAAAAAATGCGTTTTCGGCACGGAGTCCGGCTTTTCCCAAAATCATGCATTTTTTGTATTAATGAAACAAATAACTATTGTGTATTGACATTATAATATTTCTTACAATATATCTACAGGGTGAGTAAAGGTAGCGGCACCCCCCTGTTAGTTCATTTAATATTGATATTAGAAAAATAATTTGTTAACAAAAGATGTTCAGAATTATATGCTCTATATTATTGTACATTTATTTTATTTCATGGCCTACTGAGGTTTGAGCAGTGACATTCAACTTTTTTATTATAAATGACACCCTGTATATTTTTTACATTTTTTCGGAAGAACTATCTTTTCTCTATACGGTGCTATAAAAATATTGTGTTGTTAGATGGGAAAATTACACCATTAAACACAATTAAAGTTGAAAAATTTCCAAATTTAGCAACTTCAGCTAGTAGCCAAAAAACAAAATAGTGAAAAAATTAGTTGTCACATTTTTTGTGTTTTTGACGTTTCCATAACTCAAAACCGAAATAATAAGTGCATTTATAATGGTTAACCATGTTCATTTTTCAACAAACGACTTGGTAGATATGATTCTAGTAATCGGTGAATCCAATTGTGTCATTAAGAGGGCTAAAAGTTTGTATTAAAAAAATGTCCTGATAGAAGGCAACCAAGTAGAGAAGTTTTTCGAAAAACTTTAAGAAGATTTGGCGACACTGGATTCGTTCAATATCAGAAACGTCAGCAAAATAGATTTGTAATTAATGAAGACGTTGAAATAGATATCTTAGGTGCAATTAGTGATGCAACCATAAAAAAACCGTTCGTTTTTTTTTTAAACCGGTTTTTTTTTGCAAAAAAAACCGAGCAGTCTGTTTTTTTTTAAATAGGTTTTTTTTTTTTAGAATTAAAGTGTAGTGAATAACAAGTACTATTCTTTGGAAAAACAAAAAACAGATATTTCTAAATAAAAATAATACATTTCATAGGTAAAGTGCATTATAGAATTTATAATAACAAAAAAAAACAAATATTTCTCAAGAAAAATAATGTATTACATTTCATAGCCAAAGTGGATGTAGAAATTATAATAATGCAGAAATTACTCGCTAACAGACATGGCTGACTCCTTAACTGATTCGGAATCAGTATCCATGCAGTTTACGTCCATATATCTAATACTTACTATATTGCTAGCGGCTATGAGTGGGAAACTTGCCAAGGAAGTGAGACAGACAACCAACTCTTCAATGTATAATGGTAAGCTGTGCGCAAGTGCGGCGGCGTCGGCCGGCCAATGGGGAAGTGGGCAAGTTTAAAATTCGCTTCTAAAGGCGGAGTTCGACTTCTCACGCATGCGCACGAGACGCGTTATACTCTAAGTGAGACTATGTCGGCGCCGTAATGTTTTCTGACGTTTCCAGGCCCTACTAGCAATATATGTGTATTATATATATGTTTACGTCGCCCATGTCACTGTCTTATGACTTTGATGAATTGCTAATATTTAACATAACTTGATTCGTCGATCAGCTTGACAATTTCAGAGCTAGGTCCAGCTTAAAACAACTTCCAACAGGGATGGTGGGGCAGGGGTGCTCGCATAGACGCATGCATACGCTTTGCTGTTCTGTGAGTAATACGTAATACGAGTAGGCAGTAGGTATAAAATGTTACTTTTGTTTGTTAAACATTTGTCTAGTCTGTGCTGTAGTTTTTTTGAACTTTAAAGGGCATGTAAAATCAAAATAAGTTTAAATTTTGTCGTTTGTTTACCTGCTACCAACCATACCTACCAAAACGTGCCGCCAGTTACAAAAATGAATAAAAAACAAAAAAAAAGTTTTTTGTAGTTTTTTTTTTAAAGGTTTTTTATTCGATTTAAAAAAAACGCGTTTTTTTACATCACTAGGTGCAATAAACGTCAATCCACATATCAGTAAGAGAAATTTGTCATAGAAACAGGTATTAGCCAAACCGCAATGGTTCGTATTATCAAAAAACACAAATTTCATCCTTACGATTTGTGTCTGACACAACAACTCACAGACGACGATTATATGAGTCGGACAAATTTTTGCATTTGGTTAATGAACAAATTCAGAACCGAGATGCACTTTTTATAAAAAATCTTTTGGACTGACGAAGCCACATTCAAGAATACCGGTTGAGCGAATCGACACAATCTACACTATTATGCAACCGAAAACCCTCATTGGATGAGAAATGTTGATAACCAGCATATCTGGTCGGTGAACGTTTGGGCAGGAATAATCGACGATCATGTGATAGGGCACATTTTTTTGATAGGGCTTTAATAGGTCAGACCCCTTGAAGAAATCCTTCCTGAGTTAATAGAGGATGTGCCTTTAAATATACAGCAGGGAAGTTATCAGCACGATGGTGTGCCACCCCACTACAGCAGAATGGTTAGAAATTTTTTAAATCGTGAGTTTGGTGCAAAATGGATTGGCAGAGGCGGCCCTGTAGCTTGGCCCCCAAGGTCTTCTGATTTAACGCCACTAGATTTTTTTCTGTGGGGTCACGTAAAAAATATTGTGTATAGTACAGCACCTACTACTCCTGACGACATGAAAATAAGAATTAGAAATGCGTTTTCCACTATTACCGCTGAAATGTTAAACAGTGTTAGACACAATCATATTATGCGTTTACAAGCTTGTATTGACCAGAATGGGGGTAATTTTGAACATTTAGTAAATTAGAATAGATTTTAGGTGTTTTCATTTTGGTTATGTCTTTCGATACTTTCTTTTGTAATCATAGAATAAATTGTTTATTAATAAAAACTTGCTGCTTTCGATACATTATTATTTTACCACCTTAACGGTGTTATTTTTGTCATTTGACTCCATAACAAAAAATGTTTCAACACATTTTTTACTGTTACTGCCACAAAACAAGGTTACTAGATGGTTGCTAAATTTGGAAATTTTTCAACTTTAATCATGTTTAACAGTGTAATTTTCCCATCGAACACCACAAATTTTTATAGCACCTTATAGAAAAAAGATAGTTCTTCCGAAAAAATGTAAAAAATGTCCGTTCTGTCTTCGGTTAACGCCATCACTTTAGTTTTTTCCTTATTTATCTTCATTCCATATTTTGTTAATGTTTCATTCCTATGCTTATGTTTTCTTGTAGGTCTCTTTCAGTATTTGCCATAATGACTAAGTCATCCGCACATTCTGATATTACAATTTTTTTAAGTTTCTGTATTCTAGCTGGACCTTTTTAGTTCGCAGGTTACATTGTTTTATAATCTCATCCATAAATATAGTAAACAAAGTGGGGCTTATTCCTCCTCCCTGTCTGAGTCCTTCCGATGTTATAAATTTTTCTCATGTTTTTACTTACATAATTGTAGGTTTTCTTGTATAAACTTTGTATATTTTTAATTAGTTTTTCGTCCACCGATCTTTTGTACAGACATTCCCACATTTTCTGTCTCGAAACTTTATTAATAGCTTTCTCCAGGTCTATGAATGCCATATACACGTTCTTCATTTTTTTGTTGGCACAAATGGGAAACATTTCTATTTAGTTTTTTTTTTTTTTTTTTTTTTGGAAAATCAAATGCTGGCGATCAGATGTTGTTAGAATAAGATTACAACTCGGCTAAACAAAAGTTGTCACGTGACTTCCGTTATTATTCAAATTTTTTTTTTTTTAAATAATTGCGGAAAATACATTTACTAGCCAAGATATAAAAAAAATGCCAAATAAAGTTGTTTAAAATGCGATTTTCTATCTAAATAAAAAATGTTGCTTCTAAATTTCAAAAAAAAAATCGAAATTTTTAGATCATGTAAACTGAATAATGAAAGATCTCCTTATTTAGTTAACTGTCGAAGAACATTGTAAAAGTAATTCATTAACAGGGGTATGGTAGAGTCTTTACAAACCATTTAAATAGATATTATCATTGAAAAGTATTTCTCCTAAAAAGCGCCTTGCATCAGAAACATAAAAATTATGCAAAAATTAAACTTTTCAGTAAATAATAAAAATCTAAAGAAATAATTAACGTTTTCTATTGTTTTTTACTTTGACATGAAGCGTACGAAGTATTGAAATTCCCTCATATCGAAAACCACTCTTGAGTCAAATATCTCGAAAATTCGTGCCAACCGACTATACCAAATCTCCGTCTCGGTTGTGCGGATCTTTTGGTGAAAACCACAGCCCACTAGATTTTATATAAAGTGTTTTTTTTTTAATTACCTACATGAAATTTTTAAAGCTTAATGTATCAGAAAGGATTTGTTTGCGGACATGGCACGGGTATATTATAACTTTTTGATTTATTTTTGATAGAATACTTCTGCAAAGTATGTCCCCTTTTTTAAAAAACATCCTGTATAATTCAGCTCAACAGGTCGTGTAGATCCAAGGCTCGGCTTACAACTCCTCACCATTTTTTTTGTTGCCATTTGCTCCAGTTCCTGATGTTTAGCTTCAGTAAATCTTTCTTTATGCTGCCCCTTCTTTTCTTGCTTTCGATTCCACCTTTAAACATCTTCGTTGAGCAAAACTCAGGAGGTCTATAAAAATCTCCTAACCAACATTCATTCGCCATTCTTGCAATATACAGTGATCGCCAAAAAGTTGACATCAAGTGGGAAAAAATCTATTTAGAATTCATTGGAAAATCAAAAGCCTGGCAATCGAAGGTAGTCGAAAAACATTACAATAGGGCCAAACAAAAGTTGTCACGCGACTTCTGTTATCTGTCAAATTTTAAATTTTTTTTAAAATAATTGCGAAAAATGCATTTACTAGCCAAGTTTTGGAACACATAAAAATGTAAACTGAATAAAGAAAATACTCCTCATTTAGATAACTGTAAAAGGACATTTACAGAATATTTGCAACAGTAATTCATTAACAGGGGTTGATTAGAGTTTTCAGAAGCCTTTTAAGCTTCTTGCATCAAAAATTATGTATAAATATTTAAAGGCTTCACCTAAAAATATTTACATTTTAAAATTAAGGTTTGGTATGTACCATTTTGGAAAATATTTTAAAAATTGAAAATTTAAATTTTTGCGAAAGTTAAAGAAAAAAAGTTGTTTTCTTGAGATTGCTGTTAGCTAAAACTAACACACGCTAAAAAATCATTGAAATCTTACTTAATTTCCGAAAAATAGCACTTTGGGTTTTGACAATTTCTAAAAACACCATTTTGTAAGTATATCGGTATATCTGGTTGGGACTAAATAGGTTTTTAAACAAGTACAAATTATTGCTGTAAAAAGTTGTTGTTTGTTTTTCACGCTAATAATAATCTAAGAATGTGTTTTATAAATATTGGAAACCATTCCATTGTTGTTTATTTAAATCTAATCAATTTAATATACTGCTACCTAAACTAGCCCCTATTATTCTTAATTCTATTTGGTGATCATATCGTATAATTGCCGATATACTTTTGGTAGCTTCGATTAATAATTCTGGTCTCCCCATGAACTCTTTTTGGTTCTTCCATCATTCCCATCAAATTTCTCTATCCTATTTTGACTTAAACTGTATACAACTTGAGGTACTCTTACATTATTATAATAACTTCTGCTCTGTTATTTTTTGTCTCTACTAAATTGAAGATTTGTGCTTTGCCCTCAAAATTTTGATGTACCACAGTAATGATTATTTTGTATTTATTGTCTTTCATTCCTTTCATTTGTTGATTTAATCTTTCCACCTCGTCTTTCACGTTAATAACATGGTCAGTATTATTTATTCTGTGTGTTTCTATTTTCCTCTAAGCAATCTAATTTCTAAATTGTTATTTATCATCTGACATCCTTCATATATTTTCCTACAATTTTATTTTGTTGTTCTAATTTATGATCAACCTCAGTTAATATTTCTACTTTGCAATTATCTAATTTCTTACTAAGTTTGTCGTACTTTAATTTGCAATCTCTACTCTTCAAGTCTGGTTTTTAATCTTTGTTTTAATCTGTACTTAATTGTTCTCTAATTTCTTTTATGCCCTGTTGTAATTGATCCTCTTTTATATTTATGTCAGGTTTTAGGTATGACTTTTTCTCTAAGATTTTCCTCTTTTCTGTGCTTTGTGGTTTCGATCTAGTTTGAATACCTTCCATTTTAATTAATGTCGACTTTTAATAATCAAAAGTTACAGAATAATAGTTATTTAACCAACAAGTGTGTTAATGAAGGCGATTAATAATCGCCCATTAACAAACGAGTTGATTACAAATTTTTTTCGTTGACCGCAAAATCTTTTTTTGTGGCGAAAAATTTGATTAATACAACTAACCTCCATGCAAAATATCATCAAAACGTCAAAATCACAAAAACAGTTAATTAATGAAAAAGAGTATTAATCAAAAACAGTGTATTAATAGATCTATTAATCCATCCTTTTTTAAAAAACAATTAATTAATGAAAAAGAGTGTATTAATAGATCTATTAATCCATTCTTTTTTTAAAAAACAGTTAATTAATGAAAAAGAGTATTAATAAAAAAACAGTGTATTAATAGATCTATTAATCCATCCTTTTTTAAAAAACAATTGATGAAAAAGAGTATTAATAAAAAACAGTGTATTAATTAGGGTTTCCAAGTCCCGGGACCAAAAGTGTTTTCGGGACTTACAAGCTAAATTTCAAGTCCCGGGACTAGTCCCGAAGATCCCGAAAATGGTCCCGAAAGGGAAATAGTGTTCAGGTGAAATTTTCCGAATGCAATTTCCAAAGAAAAACAAGTGTTTTAAGTGAAATAAAGTATTTTTGTGCTGACAATCTGCGTTGGGGCTCGTATATAACTTCATTGTTTTCTTCTGGTACTAAAAATTTCTGTCGCTCTTCATCTTTTGCTTTTGTTGGAACTGCAAAGTGCTTGTGTAATCATTTCGTCAAGCTGCCTCTGATTATTATCTTATATTATAAGAGCCGATGCCGCCGGTCGTCCAGACCCTAAGCACAAGTGGCGCCGGCACACGCAGCATGAAGGGGGCCTGCATACTACTACCACACGCGCGCTTGCTATATCGGTTTCTATAAGCGCAGGTTTCTGTAAGCGCACATGCCGACCGTAAGCACGTGGTGCCGCCACACGCAGCCAGACGTAGGCTGGCTACGCGCGTTCTAGTAATTTTATAGGAACACACTTTACATTTCGCCAATTGTTTATCTTCAATATATAAAATTGTTGCCATATTGACTTCAAATCGTTATTTTTTTAATGTAGAATAAAGGTATGTTGCGAATCAGAATTCATTATAATTGTAATGCTTGAGCAGACAAATAACAAACACATTTAAAACCTAAAAATATAAATTATTTAGCACATAATTTTAAAAGTCTACAACACACAGGTTTAATTCTAACCTACCGAAAACAATACCTCTCCTGCCTACGCAAAACGCAAATAATGCAGAATGTGCAGAGGAATAAGTAATACGCCAGACGCCGGTGAATACCCGTCCTAATTCTCTGACATCGAGTATACGCACGCATGTTGATAGGGTCCCGGGACTTCGCCTGGGCTGGCTGTGGTCCCGGGACTCGGTTTTTGTGGTAAAACCCCGGGACTGTCCCGGGACCGGATCCCGGGACTGGAAACCCTAGTATTAATAGATCTATTAATCCATCCTTTTTTTAAAAACAGTTAATTAATGAAAAAGAGTATTAATCAAAAACAGTGTATTAATAGATCTATTAATCCATCCTTTTTTAAAAAACAATTAATTGATGAAAAAGAGTATTAATCAAAAACAGTGTATTAATAGATCTATTAATCCATCCTTTTTAAAAAAACAATTAATTAATGAAAAGGAGTGTATTAATCAAAAACAGTGTATTAATAGATCTATTAATCAATCCTTTTTTAAAAAACAATTAATTGATGAAAAAGAGTATTAATAAAAAACTGTGTATTAATAGGTCTATTAATCCATCCTTTTTTAAAAAGCAATTAATTAATGAAAAAGAGTATTAATCAAAAACAGTGTATTAATAGATCTATTAATCCATCCTTTTTAAAAAAACCGTTAATTAATGAAAAAGAGTATTAATCAAAAACGGTGTATTAATAGATCTATTAATCCATCCTTTTTTAAAAAACAATTAATTGACGAAAAAGAGTATTAATCAAAAACAGTGTATTAATAGGTTTATTAATCCATCCTTTTTTAAAAAACAATTAATTAATGAAAAAGAGTATTAATCAAAAACAGTGTATTAATAGATCTATTAATCCATCCTTTTTTAAAAAACAATTAATTGATGAAAGAGTATTAATCAAAAACAGTGTATTAATAGATCTATTAATTCATCCTTTTTTTTAAAACAATTATTTGATGAAAAAGAGTATTAATCAAAAACAGTGTATTAATGACGTCTATTAATCCATCCTTTTTTAAAAAACAATTAATTAATGAAAAAGAGTATTAATCAAAAACAGTGTATTAATAGATCTACTAATCCATCCTTTTTTTAAAAACAGTTAATTAATGAAAAAGAGTATTAATCAAAAACAGTGTATTAATAGATCTATTAATCCATCCTTTTTTAAAAAACAATTGATGAAAAAGAGTCAGAGCTGGGCAGTACTCGAGTACAAGTACTCAAACACTGTACTCTAAGTACAATTCGGGTACTCTGTACCCGGTACCAGTACCAATTTCCAATAAAGTACTCTGTATTCGTACCCGTCATCACATTGGGTAGAAGTATCCGATACCCGCGTCTTTTATGAGTACATTTGTCCGAGTACTTTAATAACATACGCGCAAGCGCAAGTGCGCCATGCAAGTCTGGACTTGGCTGTGTTTGACCGTGTCGCCGGTATCTGTTTGCACGAGAAGTTGAAGCGACTGACAACCAGTGATATTCCCCTCAATTTTTTCGAAGGTATAGGTTACTACCGGTAATCCATTGTGTTTATGACTTTTTCTATGGTTGCTGGGCGGCGGGGGGGGGGGGGGCAATTACAACAAATGAGCTTAAAAATTTTATTTTTTTTCCATATAAAATTGTAGAAGCCGGGTAGCGCAGTTGGGTAGCGCTAGGCTTGCTAGTAAGCAAGTCCTCGGTTCGAATCCCGCGGGGGCCGGAATTTTTCCGCAGCCTTGGCGATTGGAATTGGGCTCGGTGAGACCATTCGCAGTTGGGCACCAAATTAACTGCGCTCTACTCAGATCCACAGACCTAAGAGATAGAGTAACAAGGTCAACACAAACATGACACACACTTCACACAATGGTTGCTGTGCAAGCACAAAAGGCGCGCTCCAACTTTGTATCCCGAATTCGGGGCAAGTTGAGCATTGTACCGCCAGATGCAAGCACATAAAGCACCAGCCTCTACACCGAAAGGTAAAACGAGGTTAATGATAATACATACATACATATACATACATAAAATTGAAAAAAAATCGGTTAAGCTAATTATATGTATTGACATTTTTTTTTTCGTAATGCGTCTTATTCCCTCTGTTTTTTTGGCGTTCTTTAACTTGACCACGAGGAGCTGAAAGTGTCGATCGATGGTCTAGCAGACTAACCTCGACGTATGGTCGCGGAATAAATCCTTCACTGCTACTCGAAAGGCAGAGTGGTGGGATAAATCCTACAAACACTGGCAGCCTTGGTGCAGACAATTGTTCAAATAGTGTTCGACTTGACGTTAGGCCTAATTTGTAAGCACATTCAACGAGTTTTCACAAAATTGATTGAGAGTATACGCAGTATGCCCAGAAAATCTTGAGAGTATACGGCGTATATGGAGTATACCCTATGGGAACACCATTGCTGACAACACTCTAACCCTCACTTATCATATATTTTTGTTGGTTGTACAAAGGAATGTAATAAACTGATAAACTGTTTTGTTTATTTTGCTTCTTATAAACCGAAAACGATGTTAAGTAAAAGTGGTGGGGGAAGAAACATGTACTTGCAAATAGTACTCTTGAAATTCGAGTACTTGTACTCGGAGTACTGTACTCGACAGGGGGTGCAATGAGTATAGTACTCGGTACTCTGTACTCGTTCTTCAGTTAAGGCATGTACCCGGTACTCGGTACCCGAGTACAATTTATCAGTACCCCGGCCCAGCTCTGAAAAGAGTATTAATCAAAAACAGTGTATTAATAGATCTATTAATCCATTCTTTTTTAAAAAACAATTAATTGATGAAAAAGAGTATTAATCAAAAACAGTGTATTAATAGATCTATTAATCCATCCTTTTTTTAAAAACAGTTAATTAATGAAAAAGAGTATTAATCAAAAACAGTGTATTAATAGATCTATTAATCCATCCTTTTTTAAAAAACAATTAATTGATGAAAAAGAGTATTAATCAAAAACAGTGTATTAATAGATCTATTAATCCATCTTTTTTTAAAAAAACAATTGATTAATGAAAAAGAGTGTATTAATCAAAAACATTGTATTAATACGTCTATTAATCCATCCTTTTTTAGGAAAAATAATTCATTAATATTGAAACTAACAAGTGGTCAACGAAAAATAAATTTAGATAAGTACCAGTATCCTCACTTATATTATACGAGTAGTTATTTGAAAACAGAGAGGTTTTATATTTACCATTATTTATTTAATTACCGCTATGAATACTCACCAATCCTCGTAAGATTCACTAATAATTACAAACAATTTCCCTCGTCATTCTGCTTAATTAATATTTACCCCATATTGTATCAACATCTGACATAATAATTTTCATTGCTTGCTTGCTTGCTTGCTTGACCCCACTTTGAGAGCAAACCCGTGGGCCCAATTGGCTGATTTTGGTGTCAATTGACTCAGGGCGACGCAAGTAAGCCAGTAGTAGGGGTTTCAAATTTTTATAAGGGATTTTTTTTTAATGTGGATTTTTTTGTTGATAGCTAACCTCAAAATTAACTCAACACACAAAATGGATCACTATTGTACAAATTGCATTAAATGAATTATTTCGCACCCAATTTGCGTGCAGAACGCTAGTAAATAAATATTATGATTTTGGAGAAAGTATTAAAAAATATTAAGTAATTGAAATGTTTCATTCTACCCAATCGTGATCCTTATTAGGTGTAATGTATTTATTGCCTATTTATAATTATTAGCTTCCTGTTCTGATTTCTCTCCATAGCAATATAGGCTCTCACTCGAAGTAAACATTGGCCATTTCATTTAACGCCATAAGCGGTCCATTGTTTACTGCGTTTCAGAGCATGAATAAGGTCCGTGTTTTGTGCCTTAGTAAACAATGTCAGTGCATTTCGAGCAATCTTTGTCGTGCATTTCTTACTGCGTTTAACAACACTGATGCACTGTGCAATGGTAAACAATGCCAATACGCATCCGGCCTACTTAATGACGCTGTTCGAAGTCGAGAAATACCCGATTTTTGTCTTGATTTAACTTCGTGAATTTTTAACGATATAAAATGAGATTTGTCTGATACATGTTTTGTTGCATTTTATAAAATTACAATTTCAGGCTGGCTACTTCAGTCAAGTACGGAACACGAAAAAGTCATCTCTTCGTTTAAAAGAGGCGATGGCCGAACAAAACTTAGCAGTCGCCCTGTGTTTATTAATGGCTCAACAAAAGTACTGTGTAGTCTATCGAGAGACACAAAAGAGCCACCTCAAGTTAGTTGGCAACTTGTCCGATCAGTGCCAGGACACGTTGGTGCAGTTCGGCACATTTCTAGGGTCCACCTTGTCCGTTGACGAATACATTAACAGGCTGCCTTCTATACAAAGTATGTTGCTGGATTACCACATCCCCAACGAAGTTGCCTTCTTCCTTGCTCGACCCATGTTCAATCATTCCATTAATGTGAGTGTAAGCAACGTTTTTCTACTTGAAATGAAAATTGGTGTTTGTAGATAAAATATGACCAGCTGCGGAAAGCAGATGCGAATTACAAAAAACTGTCCACTCAAGCGAAGCATCAAAAGTATTACGAGGCGGTTACAGAAGTCATGGAACCAATACACAAATCTGTAATACCTCTTCATCCCCAGAAAGTGTGGGAGGACATATCGCCGCAGTTCCTTAGCACTTTCTGGTCTTTAACTATGTTCGACCTGTATGTACCTGATGATACTTACCAGCAAGTGGTAAACAAAGTTAAGCAGCAGTCACTGAATGTTACGGATACCTCCACGAGTAAGGGCAAAAAAGAGCTAGAGCGGTACGTGACTTTAATGGAGAAGCTGCAGGATGAAAAAAAGAAGCAGCACGAACATGTTGAAAAGGTCTTGTACCGGCTGAATCAAGAGAAGGATTCTTGGTTTTTGTTGCGGTCGGCCAAAGCGGCCAAAAACGAAACTATTACTAGGTTTTTGCAACTGTGCTTGTTTCCCAGGTGCACATTCACACAAACTGATGCCGTTTATTGTGCAAAATTCGTCCACACCATTCATATGTTGAAGACTGCAAATTTTTCCACTCTCCTTTGTTATGATAGGGTAAGAAAATGTGTTCACTATTTTCATAAAATTAAAATTTGATATGATTTGTAACGTAAATTAGGTGTCAGCAACCTACTTTTTTTAAATATAAACTGTCCTAAAAGACTTGTACAATCAGAGCTGCAAAAATACGTTATCGTTGTTGCACGGCCTCCACAGACTGAGTCATCCCCTGTTTGAAATAGACACTTTTGTGATTCTCCATTTTACCAAGGCCATTCTTTTTGTATTACAGTTATTTTGTGATGTAACATATTCAATCACGTCGTGCACGGAAAACGAAGCGATGCGGTATGGAAGATTCCTCTGTGCAATGCTCGAGACTGTCATGCGGTGGCAGAAATCAAAAGAAACGTTTGAAAAAGAGTGTGCAAATTATCCAGGCTTCGTGACGAAGTACCGAGTCAGCAACCAGTATTGCGACAATTTGGATCATGTTGGCTACGAAAATTACCGGCACGTGTGCCACAAGTGGCACTTCAAGCTCGCCAAGGCGATGATCATATGTCTCGACTCCAAGGACTTTGTACAAATACGAAACGCACTGATTATCCTTATCAAAATCATTCCACATTTTCCCGTCCTCTTTAAATTGAGCCAAATCATCGAGAAAAAGATCGAGAAGGTCCGAGATGAGGAGAAGAACAAAAGGCAGGACTTGTACACACTCGCCATCAGTTACCTTGGGCAGTTGAAGCAGAGAATTTCCACGGGACACATGATGAAGGAGAGCGAGTTCCATCAAGTGGTCGAAAAAGAAAAGGTGATGTGATAACTTTTTATTGTCTACATATTCCTGTATGTTAAAAATGTTGTTTACAGATTTTAAAATCGCACGATTCATCGTCAAAAGTAGAAACTGGTGGGTCATCCAAACATAATGGAGAAGTTAAAGGTGTGTATATTGTTTGTATAATTTACTATTGCTCAAGAAAAATCTTGCATATTCACATTTCGTTCTGTGCACGCAAATTTCTTATCAATAGTGTGTATCGTTAGCAATATAAAGAAACCTTGTAACTGACAATTTTTCAAATTGTAGGTTTTATTGCCAGTTGTAGTGTATTTGTTTAATACAAAACCACACATCTAACAAATATAGTACCGATGGGGCCACAATTATATATAACAGCAATGAGATAACATGAACAAGAAAATAACTCGTATTGCTTGAGTAAGAAAGAGATAAACATAGTAGCAAATATTCGAGAAGGCTTGATGCTTAATTTAATTATGACCATTATGCCTACTAAAATGATTTTTTCGTATGGCCATCTCTTTCTTACTCAAGCATTCTATGTTGTTATTCATGTTATCTCATTGGTGTTATATATAATTATGGCCCCATCCGTATATATATAATCATAACCTTTTCTACCGTTAAGTGTAAAGGTATCTAACAAATTTATTTTTAAAATCCATTTTCTAAACGCTAAAAATTCGCCCAAGTTCTAACTTCGTTGACTCAAAACCGATTTTGAACATTTTTTTTTATTATTTCGGAAAAACTATAGAAAAGTTCCCCATAGGTGAAAAAGTGTGCTTTTTATTTTTTCAATTGTTTTTAACAAATGTGTTTTTTAATATACTCGTAATTAAAAAATTTATAACTATTTTATTTATTTAAACCATTGCCTGACATTTGATAACATAAGGTTTTGGAGTTCACAGATTACGAATCTGGCCTCAAAATGGGTCTAAAAACAAAATGGCGTCAAAGGTCTAATTTTTTTATTATATATTTTTTAATTTTTATTAGATGTCTGGGTGGTTTTAGGGTCACTGATTTGACATTAAAACTCAACTAAAATAAAAAATGGCGGATCCAAAATGGCAAAAAGAGGTCAATTTTTTAAAAATTTCTAATACTTATACCTAGGGGTTTTTTGGGTCGCTCATCTCAAATTTTATGTTAAAATTTATCAAAAATGGAAAACGGTGTAAAAAATGGTGGAAACAAATGATAGAAGAGTTAAATGAGTATTAAAGATATTATATTTTAATTGATTTATTAAAATTAATCCAAGACACATTTAAAAACAAGAAACAATTATTTAGCTTTAGTTTCTTCTTCGTTTACTTCTTCCATTGACACTGCCGGTCGTGAATTAAGGCAACTGTTTCCGCCACAGTCACCGCAAGCCGCCGAGCCTAAAGGTCACTTTTCCTACACCCACAAGCTGGCCCACAACTTTCAAATTGTAGGTTTTATTGCCAGTTGTAGTGTATTTGTTTAATACAAAACCACACATCTAACAAATATAGTACCGATGGGGCCACAATTATATATAACAGCAATGAGATAACATGAACAAGAAAATAACTCGTATTGCTTGAGTAAGAAAGAGATAAACATAGTAGCAAATATTCGAGAAGGCTTGATGCTTAATTTAATTATGACCATTATGCCTACTAAAATGATTTTTTCGTATGGCCATCTCTTTCTTACTCAAGCATTCTATGTTGTTATTCATGTTATCTCATTGGTGTTATATATAATTATGGCCCCATCCGTATATATATAATCATAACCTTTTCTACCGTTAAGTGTAAAGGTATCTAACAAATTTATTTTTAAAATCCATTTTCTAAACGCTAAAAATTCGCCCAAGTTCTAACTTCGTTGACTCAAAACCGATTTTGAACATTTTTTTTTATTATTTCGGAAAAACTATAGAAAAGTTCCCCATAGGTGAAAAAGTGTGCTTTTTATTTTTTCAATTGTTTTTAACAAATGTGTTTTTTAATATACTCGTAATTAAAAAATTTATAACTATTTTATTTATTTAAACCATTGCCTGACATTTGATAACATAAGGTTTTGGAGTTCACAGATTACGAATCTGGCCTCAAAATGGGTCTAAAAACAAAATGGCGTCAAAGGTCTAATTTTTTTATTATATATTTTTTAATTTTTATTAGATGTCTGGGTGGTTTTAGGGTCACTGATTTGACATTAAAACTCAACTAAAATAAAAAATGGCGGATCCAAAATGGCAAAAAGAGGTCAATTTTTTTAAAATTTCTAATACTTATACCTAGGGGTTTTTTGGGTCGCTCATCTCAAATTTTATGTTAAAATTTATCAAAAATGGAAAACGGTGTAAAAAATGGTGGAAACAAATGATAGAAGAGTTAAATGAGTATTAAAGATATTATATTTTAATTGATTTATTAAAATTAATCCAAGACACATTTAAAAACAAGAAACAATTATTTAGCTTTAGTTTCTTCTTCGTTTACTTCTTCCATTGACACTGCCGGTCGTGAATTAAGGCAACTGTTTCCGCCACAGTCACCGCAAGCCGCCGAGCCTAAAGGTCACTTTTCCTACACCCACAAGCTGGCCCACAACTAGTTTTGTAGTTGCAAAACAATAATTTTTAAGATGTTGTGTGGAGCTGGTTCTTGTGTCATTAGGATTGGAAAACACTTTCCTGTATCATATTTCCAACCCCAATCTTCCGTTGAAATATCTTGGTTTCTCAGCCACAACTGTGTTTGCAAATACACGCGTTTTAAATGTTGTTCTGCTGAATCCATCGTGGAGCACAATGGTGCTAAATTAACGCTACTTTTTTTAGTAGACGCTTTTATAAAAGAGTCAAACCTAAAATTCAAAATGTTTTTATTTAAAAAATATATGTACTGTATTGTCTGTAACCTCATTTACCTTGCGGTATATAAATAATAAACTTTTAATCAATTAAACATTCCTGTAAGAGTTTAAGTAAGCAGTTACTTTTCTTTGCACCATACATTGCAAGCATATATTTTATACCAAAATTTTTTTATATAAATTTTTGCAGTCTCTTGTAAATCACTGCTATTTTCAAATATTTTGGGAAATTTATTTTCCTGAACATAGCCATTGCTTCACTTACTACGCGCCCATAACAACTAATAGTTCGGATGATTACAATTTTTGCATAAGGGGCAACCTTATTATTATTTAATCCTCTTATTGCTTTGTTTTATGTTTAATTACTATTTCAGTCACTATTCAAGCTTGACTTAAACTCGAACTGTACAAAAAATATTATAATATACAAATAGTGTAAAATTCGTTGACAACTAATAGTTCGGATGGGTGCAAAGAATTGCCGTAGAATGAGGAAGCTTTGGAAACAAAAAATAAAATACAGATAACTGTAATGTAACTGTAATTTAGGAGCATAGTGACCGTTTAAGCAATACCAAAATATAAAAATATTTTCACTAGATTTATTTAGGTGTTCCCCATTTTATTGGCGACAACTGTACATTGTAATTTGAATTAAAATATTACTGGCTCTAGCTTTGAGCCCGTAGTTTTTATGTTGGTTTTTTTGCACAAATCATTTGTCTCAATGACAACCGTTCATTACAAAATTGGAATGTTGTGTGTATTTACGTAAAGATATGTAAATACTTTGCAGATGTAAGCGAAAACTCAAAAGAAGCACCCAAAGACAGTAAGGAAAAATTTGAAAACAAAAAGACCCGGCAGCCGACAGAAGAAACTAAAAGTGCACCCAAAATACAAAGTTCTCAAAATTCCGATACCCTTAGGTGAGTGATAAATTATGTCTTAAATTGTCGTAAAGCTGAAGTTTTACTCTAGTTCAAAAGATAAGCCACTAGAAAAGGAAAAGCAGCCCAAAGACGACAGAACTGAGAAACACAGTAGAAAAGAAGAAAAGAGGGACGACTCTGATAGAGAACGAGATAGGGAAAGAGACAAGCGGCGAGAAAGGAAAGAGGAAAAATTGGCCAGCAAAGAAGAGAGGCCTTATAGAGTAAGTGTTGTGGAGTGTTTAATCAAAAAATGCTCAATTTTCTCTCAATAGGAGGACCGTTACATTGAAATGGTCAGTCCCAAAGATGACCTACGGTACTCGAGTGAGCGGGACAGATATTATGAGGATCGAGGGGGACACTATTACCGCGACGTTCGTGAAGAACGCGATTTAGGCATCGGCAGTAATGGATCAAACTTGAGGCGCAGTCAGGAACCACCCGAACCCGATAGAGGTAATGTAAATGGTTGTAAATCATACTTACTAGGGTTTCTGTATGTGTTCTATCCATAAATTCGTGAATATTTTGATAGTTTCAGTGTAAAATCATGTTTAAGGGTTGGTTTTAGTGATTATACCAATAGGCCAACACTTTATTTTGAATGTTTTTACGTTGATTTGTTAGAGCAGTACACTGAATGGAACTGCAACATTACAAAGATGTATGTCTTTACCGTTGATTGCATACTCTGCTGGTTAAGTGATTGTGATTCAGTTTATTATTCTGGAAAAAGTAGACATCTAATATATTTTTTTGCTATTTTTGAGTCTAACACTAACGCCCGTATTCATAGTCGTTCGCCAGCGGATCGCCGGCGACTCGCCGGAGTTTCGTTATGAATAGTATGTTGGCGGCACTGGTGATCAGGTTAGGTTTTCAGTCAGTTTTGACAGAAACTGACACAAAATCTAACCTGCTAACCTCGAATTTGACATAGACGTACAGTGCCGCCAACATACTATTCATAACGAAACTCCGGCAAGTCGCCGGCGATCCGCTGGCGAACGACTATGAATGCGGGCGTAAGTATTTGTACATGTCAAATACTTTTCCTTATAGAGCGCCTTTAACGAATAACTTTTTTTGGTACGATGAACAAAAAAAACAGTTTAATAGTTTTTTGTTCACGATCGTATTGCCTATTCTGTTGTACTTTTAAAAAACTTCTCCGCTTCTGATTTAACTGGAAGTAGCAGCATGCATTTTTTCTTTTGACGTATAAAAAAATTTTGATGAGAATCGCATCTAAGAATTTGTAAGTTCTCATGTCAGCCATTTAAATAGCAAAGTAGTGATAGCTGTGGAAAACTAAAACGAATTCACAAAACTGCAATGGTTGTCTAAACAAAATTTTGAATTAAAAAGTATACAGTGCGCACCAAAAGTATGGAACATACCAAATAAAAACTGAAATAAATGTTTTTTTTGTAAAAATCCCGAAACATGTCAATTTTCTTGTTTAAAAATACACATTTGAATGTTAAAATCATTTTCCGAAATTCATTTGTTTGTAAGTGATGACATCATCAGTATTTTTTTTAAATGTCAACCCCCATTTTTTTTGAGTTTTTGATAGATCATTCAATTGTTTAAATGAGAGTATAAAAATGTTGATACCTTACATAAGAAAATGTTCGAGAAATAAATTATTTAATGTTGAAACATGATGTTTAATGGTATCAGTATCGAGAAAAGAGAATCAAAGGTAATAAGAAACAAATGCCCGTAATCTAAACAAATGCCCACAAGTTGTCAATTATTCAGAAATATTAGTTGTCGACACATCGTTTACTCGTAATAATTAACATCAGCTTTATAAATCTGCTATGGCTCATTTAACAATTAAACAACACATAGAACTTTGAATTTGTCTTGGGTGTGAAAACCTTACAAGAACACAACAAGAAGTTTGTGATATGTTTAATGCGAAGTATCCAGATCGACCTATCACGCAATCAACGGTTGGTAAAATTCAAAGAAAATTTAGGGAGACTGGAAATGTTACAGATGTTTTAAAAAGTGGTCGTGCTACAGTGATGAATGAAGACAAGAAACTTGACATTCTTTTACAAATCGAAGAAAATCCTAATTGTGCTTCCCGAAGAGTCGCAGCAGAAAATGATGTCAGTCAGAGTTCAGTACTCAGGTTACTGAGAAAAGAAAAATATCATCCTTTTAAAATTCGGCTTGTTCACGAGCTCAATGAAGATGATCCTGACCGACGCTTGCAATTTTGCGAAATAATGATGTATTTTCTTCAAACAAATGAATGTTTCCATCACCAAATTCTTTTCACGGATGAAGCAACTTTCTGTTTGAATGGAACAGTTAACCGCCAGAACTGCAGGTACTGGAGTAAGGGAAATCCTCATTGGATGTCTGAGGCACACACCCAATATCCACAAAAAGTAAACGTCTGAGCTGGAATAGTGGACACCAGAATAATAGGTCCTTATTTCTTTGACGGAAATCTGACTGGACCAACCTATTTAGAGTTTCTCCAAAATGACCTTATTCCAGCACTTGCGATACTTTACCCAAATCAAGATGATCCAGATGTGCCAAATAATACCCTTTGGTATCAGCAAGATGGCGCCCCGCCACATTATGCGTGTACTGTTCGCGATTTTTTGAATAATTGCTTTCCTGCAAGGTGGATCGGTAGAAGAGGACCACTAGAGTGGCCAGCTAGGTCGCCTGACCTTACACCCCTCGATTATTTTTTATGGGGCTATTTAAAATCAAAAGTATATTCTACTAGACCGCAAGACATCGAAGATCTGAAAAATCGTATTTGACAGGAAATTCAAAGAATTACTGAAGATGTTATCCATAATGTCTTAAGAGAATATGTGGATAGACTTGCTTATTGTCAAGAAGTGAATGGATGGAATTATGAGCATTTACTTTGATACCTGCAGTTGCTTTTACATTAAAATCTTCTGTGTATTCATTGTTTATTGTGGTTTTCAATAAAGGCGTTTATTAAACAATAAATAATTTATTTCTCGAAAATGTTCTTATGTAAAGTATCAACATTTTTATACTGTCATTTAAACAATTGAATGATCTATCAAAAACTCAAAAAAAAATGGTGGTTGACATTTAAAAAAAATACTGAAGACGTCATCACTTACAAACAAATGAATTTCGGAAAATGATTTTGACATTCCAATGTGTATTTTTAAACAAGAAAATTGACGTGTTTCGGGATTTTTACAAAAAAAAAACATTTTTTTCAGTTTTATTTGGTATGTTCCATAGTTTTGGTGCACACTGTCTACATTATATATATATACATTAGCTCTGTAAGCCTAGCAGGCCCATGGCTTGATTTACTATCTTTTTCCACACTTTTTTGTCACTATACTTTTCTTGCCACTTCTTACCCTCACACTTTTCTATATCCTCCATGACTTCTTTTTTCCATCTTGTTCTCGGCCTTCATTTTCGTTTCTACCCTCCGATGTTGCTTTGTAATATCCGGTTTGGAATCCTACTGGCACCCATCCTTGATATATGGCCCAGCCATCTTAGCCTTTGTCCTTTAACTGTTGCCACCATGTCTGGCGCTTTGTAGAGTTCTTGTAGTTCCTTGTTGGTTTTCCTTTCCCATTTCTGCTGTATTTTTTTGCCGCCAAATATCTTCCTGAGCATCTTCCTCTCCCACACTCCTAGCATCTTACATTCTGTCGTTCCTAGTGTTCATACCTCACTTGCATAAGTTACTATTGGTCTAATTATAGTTTTATAGATCTTCGTTTTGAGGCCCCTTGATGTATTTTTATTATATATGCATCCTCTGAATGCCTGGATTCCATGATTTCCAGCCATTATTCTTCTTTGTATTTCCTTCCTTATGTCTAGTGTTCTGTAGAATTCCGTATTGTTTCAAGGTTAGTTTTATTAGTCTAAGCAGTTTTCCATTTACACCTAGCGCTTCCAATGCGTACACTGGTATTCGCCTATCTCCCCCTCCACTTTTATTTTTAGCTTATTTTTCAGTTGCGTGGCTAGGATTTTGTACGCCACATTTGTAATGCGATATCTCTGTAGTTCCCACATTCGGTTTTGTCTCTTTTCTTGTAGATCGGTAGTAGTATCGCTTCGTTCCACTGGTGCGGTAATTTTTCGTGGGTCCATATCTCTCCAATTAGGTACCAAAGCCCTCTCATTAAATGTTGACCTCCATATTTATATAGCTCCGCATATAGCTTATCGTTCTTGGGGCACTTATTATTTTTGAGTTGTTTTATTATTTCTTCAATCTCTTCTCGCGTAGAGTGTTTTTCGTTGTCATTTTCAGACGGATCTTCTCTGTATTTTTCTTCGTCCACTTCTTTGTCAATAGTTGTGTTTGTATTCAGCAGTTCATTTAAGTAGAACTTTCAGAGTTGTGTTGTAGTGTATCTTCTTCTCCTCCCACTAGTTCACCATTTTTGTTTTTGTAAAATATTGGCTTTGCTTGGTATTCTTTTTTTTCTGTTTTCAGTTTTTGGTACATGCTTCTTATTTCATTTCTTCTGTATTTATTTTCTAGGGTGTTCACTAGTTCTTCTTTGTGTTTCCTCTTTTTTTCTCAAGATTTGTTTACATTTTCTCCTTTGTTTTAGGCAATCTAGCTTTGCTGGGTCTAAATTTGTTTGTAGCATTATAAGTGTTAAAAAGTATAAAACATTATGTAAACTACATTTTTATAAAATTTTGATATCTCTATAGAGATAACTGCAGAATTTGCGGAAACATTTGCACCTAGGCGAAATAGTCACTGCATATTTGGCTACATTTCCGCAATTATGTACAGGGAAGTAGCTTAATAATTGTACACAATTTCTTCAGGTTACAATAACATGGAAATAATATTATTTCCCTAGATGTGTAAATGTTGATATTGTAAAAACTGGATATCACCCTATTTATTAATTCAATTGTTATACTTTGTTTCTCTTCCCAGTTCTTTTTTATTTATTAATGTTGTATTGATCTGATGGTATATTTTTGTGCTGTTGATGTACTGTTTCATCTTTCTTGTGTTATTGTTCCGTCATTGCTTATCACAATGCCCAAGTACTCCTAGAAGTTTCATCATCATCATCTTATCAGCTCAAAAGGCCTTGAAGGCCCGTGGCTACAATCTTCTTCCAGTCCTTTTTATTTTCGGCTCGTGTCTCCCAATTATCGGCAATGTCCATGTGTGCTAGGTCTTCCATTAGGTCCTGCATCCACGTTTTTGGTGGTCTGCCCTTTCTGTGTCAACCCTCTGATTATTCTTTTAGGACCCTCTTTGGCACTCTTGTCTCCTCCAATCTCGATAGGTGGCCCAGCCAGCGCAATCTTTCTTGTTTGATTATAATTTCAATTTTGGCTTCTCGGTACAGTTCATACACCTCATCATTGGTTCTTCGCCTCCACTCTCCCTGTGTTTTCACTCCTCCGAATATCCTTCTTAGCGCATTTTCCTCTCCCACCATGCTATTTTACCATGCACTTCCTCTGTCAGTACCCACACTTCACTCCCGTACGTCACTACTGGTCGTATCACCGTTTTATAGATCCGAACTTTAACCTTCCTTGATAATGACTTGTTGTTTAGCACTGAATTCAGCATTGCAGCGCACCTTGATTCTGCCGCAATTCTTCGTTGTATTTCCTGATTTCTGTCTTTGTTGCTGCCTATATTTACACCAAGAAATGTAAAGTTCTGCACTTTTTCGAAGTTGCATTTTAGGTTTTGTTGGTTGTCCAGTATAGCAAGCCCATTAGTTCTCGGGTCGTTGGAGTTGAGGATCATGTATTTTGTTTTACTCTCATTTATCATTAGTCTGAATTTTCTTGCTTCCTTTTCCAGGAGTTAAAATACCAGTTTTAACTCCTCTTCTGTCCGTGCCATAATTGTGAGGTCATCAGCATAGACTAGTATCTGGTAAGGGCTATTTATAATACTCTTATTGACCTTCACTCCACTTCGTCTGATTGTTGTTTCCAGGGCCAGATTGAATAGTAAGGGTGACAAGGGGTCCCCTTGTCTTAGTCCTTTCTGTATCCTGAATTTGTTTGACCTTTCTCCTTCAATCCTCACCCTACTCTCTGTCCCTTCTAATGTTATTGTTATCAGTTGTATAATCCATTCTGGTAATTCCATTTCACTAAGTGCAATTAATAGTTCCTTTCTGCCTATATTGTCGTATGCTTGTTTAAAGTCGACATACAATATGTGGACTTGCTTTCCTTTCTTTTGCATTTTTTCTTGTATAGTTTCAAGGGTGAAGACATGGTCTGTTACTGATCTCTGCTTCCGGAATCCCGCTTGGTATTCACTTATCTCATCCTCCACAAGATTCTTTAGCTTGTTGTGTATTACTGATGCTAAAATTTTATACACGACACTTATCAAGGAAATAGGCCTATAATTTTCACAGACCAGCTTATTGCCCTTTTCATAAATCGGAATTATTATGGCTTCACTCCATTCTTTGGCATTTACAGGTGGTCCAGATTTGCAATATGAGCTCATACTCCTAGAAGTTGACTACGTCTGATCTATTCTGTCCACATCTGATGTTTATGTCATCTTCATCGTTAGCTATTTGTTTACTAATCTTCATTATTTTGCTTTTCTTTGTGTTTATTTCCATTCCTGCTCTTTGTATATTGCTGTTCCATTTGTTGACTGCGGCTTGCAATTTCTTAACGGGTGTCCGCCATCAGCACAATGTCATCGGCATACACAAGACTTTGGAGGCTTACTTCTTCCATTTCCCAGTGTCCAAATTTTGTGTTCAGTGCTCTCTCTCGACTCTCCTTCAGAATTTGGTCCATAACTATGATAAATAATAGGGGACTGAGGGAATCCCCTTGTTTGATTCCTTTTTCCATATTGAAGCGTTTGGACTCTTTCCCCTTTATTCTCACTGGTCCTGTTGTTCTTTTGGTACAAGGTTTTTGTGACTTGGATCAATTTATCGGGTATTCTTTGCCTCTTCCATGGCTTTCCATAAGATCTTCTGTGTTACAGTATCAAAAGCTGCGTGCAGGTCTATAAACGCAAGGTAGAGAGATTTTCCTTCTTCTAATTTCTTTTCTGCTACTGATCTGATAGTATATATGTGGTCTTGTGCAATGGTACGATGATATTTTCTCCCAGTCTCTGGGTATCTCTTCTCCATCCAGGCCTGTTGACATATTTATTGGATCCATTCACCATTCTTCTCCTCCATACTTGACCATCTCAGGGCTGATTCATCTTTTCCAGCCAATTTTCCTGTTTTCGTTCAATTTTTTGCTTCTGTTACTTCTTCTTTGGTTACTACTTGTTCACCTTCCATTTCTATTGGTTCTTGCCTTATATTTTCCCTCTCTGTCTCATTCTTTCTGCCTTAAACTTTTTCTCATAGTATTTGCTCCAACGTCCAGATTTTATTTTCTTCTGTTACTATGATTCTGTTCTCATCTTTATACACCATGATATTTTGCCATACTTTCCTCTTAGATGTTTGACTGTCGTTCAAAATTCTTTTTTATTATTGGTGTTATCAATGAATTTTTCTTCTACTTCTTTCCTAAAATCTTTCCATGCTTTGTTCTTTGCTTTTTTAACTGATTCTTTTGCTTCATTTCTTATAGTTATGTAACTATGTCTATCTTATTCTCTTTTCGTTTGGTAATACTTCTTCCACGCCATCTTCTTCTTTTTAACCTTCTGTTTTACCTCCTCGTTCCACCTTTTGTTCTTTTTTGTCTTGAGCTAATTCTCTTTTTTTCACATAGCTCTGTGGTTGCTTCTATTATTGTAGTTTTGAGTTTTGCCCATCTTTCTTCTATCATCCACTGCTCTCCTTGTTCTTCTAGTTTTTTATGTTGTTTTAACATTTCATTGATTTTATGCTGATACTCCAACCTCTTCTGTTGTGTTCTTAATTCTTCTATCTTTATTTTCTGGTATTCTGGTGGTTTCGGTTTTCTCACATAGAATCTTGTATCTGCTATGACCAACTTGTGGTCGGAGTTTATTTCTGCCCCGTATGGCTTTTATGTTTAACTAGCATACTTGGTTTCTGGTGTGTACTTAAAGTAATCTATTGTAATTTTGGCATTTCAATTGTCTGCTGTAAAAGTGATCTGATGTATCTCTTTGTGATTGTTTTTGTTTTGCATGGCCACAGCGACGTCCGTCATTTTTACTCCACTTTCATAAGCGTCATTTTAATGTTTGTTGCACAATTCCGTCAACATTACTAAAACTAAATAATTTTTTACTAGAATAATATGGCTACTATTCTTATTTACAATTTGCAATTAAAACTTAGAAACTCAGAAAAGTTTGACATTGACTGACACAAATTACAGACACGTGCTGTGTGTTTATAGAGATACCTATTGACCCCAAAAATTAAGCAGTTGCATTTCGTGTCTAAATTCTCGTTTTTCTTGAGTAAAATTTAAGTTTCTTTGTAGTTTAATTAGACTGGATCTTCTTCCATTTTTACTCATAACTAACTTCCATAATTTCAGTTACAGCTTCGGTTGCATTTGCGGGTAGTACGTCATTAAAAAATATGAGAAAAACCACCGGGTATTACAAATGATAAAGTGTTCAGTGTTATTATTAGGTACTATTGTTTAATTTCTACTTAAACACCACTCCAGGCCTGCAGGTCTATGGCTTTATACTTCTCCATTCTGCTTTATTCTTGCTAGAGTTTCCAAGTTTCTCAAACCCAGCTGCTGTAGGTCCACCAGCTGTTTCTTGAGCGGCCCTTTCGATTTCTTCTTTGGTTATAATTTAAGGCTTTCTTTGTTTGCCTGTTCGCCTCCATCTTGCTTAATGCTTCAGCCATCTAAGCCTATTCTGTTTAATTATCTGTACTATGCCTGTTTCTCTGTATATTTCCGCAAGTTCCCTATTGGTTCGTCTCTTCCACTCTCTCCTTCTCGGACTCGCCAAAAAATGTTTTTAGTATCTTCTGTTCTGCCACTTCTACTTTCTGCAAATTCTCTTTTGTTAAAACTCATACCTCACTCGCGTAGTCATAGTAGGTCTTATGATAGACACTTATATCCTTATCTCACCTGCCACTGTATATGTTCTCACATAGCACTCGTTGGTATAAGCCGTTCACGATCTTTTTGGGTCAGGTGAGGCTATGACCATCTAGTAATTTTGTTGGCAGTACCTCTGTGGTAACTAAACTCCCTAATGGAAATTGACGCTTTTGTTTAAATTTAGGATAAAAAATTTAAATGATTTGACAATTGACGAAGAAACGAAAATAAGAAATAATTTATAAGAAAAGCATTCAATATTAATGTTTATTGCAATTTGGATAAGAATGTGTACATGATATGAATATGCCACGTAATTTTATATGCTTGCTTGCTTGCTGGTGTGGAAGAATAAAGACGTCATAAACTGAACTGATGCCAAATAAATTTAGTAGAGCAATTGAGCAATATTGGTCTTATAGAAATTAACATGTAAGAAATGTAAATATCTTGTGAAATGGATGGTTTTGCTGATTCTACTTCATGTTGATTTTCACATCTGCCACATAACATTTCAACACTAAAATAGTAATAAGTAGGTAGGTAGTAAATTATTATACATTACGCTGGATTGTTTCTTGTTTTCAAAATTTCATTTTGTAACGTACAGCAAATATATTCTCTATTCTCCACATCAACTCGTGTTCTTTGGTCGGTCCTTTTTAATGGAAGTAGCATCGTTTAATGGAAATATTTTGGTTGTAACAAAATTATTTTGGGCATTTTGACTTTTCCTTTGACAGAAATTCTTACGATTATTAAATAATAAATCTGGCAATGTGGTGGCAAGAAAATGTCGAACAGACAGGAAAAGAAGTTACATTCGCTACATCACCGAATCAGTTAGTCCAACATGAAAAGAAAAAATCATAGCCAACTCTGTCCCAAAAAGGTCGTGAACGGATTATACATCCCTGCACACTTAATGCAACTATGACCTTTTTTTTCTATTTCCGTAACACAACCTCTATTAGCTCTATTCTTTCTTTTTATTGATGTGATGTTCCATGTTCCAATTCTTATAATGTCATTTTCATAATATGTATCTTTATTGTGTTCGTTCATGTTTGTTTTATTTTGTTTATGTTTATCTGAATCATTTTTTCCTCTTTGTTTGTTTTTGTATGAGTTTCTTAATATATCTGTCCTGTTCAGGATATTTATTAATGCTTCTGTTGGTTTAGAGATTTTAGTTGTTTTATTATTTTCTCAATCTTGATGTTTGTCCTTTTCGTTGCTTTCCGTCGTAGAGTGGTCTGTCCGATTTTTATCTTTTTGTAGCAGTTTTTTGGATTGTATTGTTGACGGCTCGTTTTCTGATGTCCCTGAGCGTTTTGTTAAACTGGTCTTCCGCTGAATGAATTATTCTTTCCTCAGGAGTTAGCAGTTTATGTGAAGATTTTCTTCTTAGGTATTCCCCTTTGGGTACTTTTGTGTCCTCGTATCTGTAGGCCTATTCTTTTCTTGTTTTCTTCTTTTTGCTTGATGTAGCGTCTCTTCTGTGTTTTTACTCTCAATAGT